>JANJGN010004463.1:0-33058 GCA_026770705.1 Isurus oxyrinchus | reverse complement strand
TGTCCCTCTATCTCTGTCCCCTCTGTCTCCGTCCCTGTCCCACTCCCTCTGTTTCCCTCCCTCTGTTTCCCTCCCTCTGTTTCCCTCCCTCTGTCTCCCTCCCTCTGTCTCCCTCCCTCTGTCTCCCTCCCTCTGTCTCCCTCGCTCTGTCTCCCTCCCTCTGGCTCTGTCCCTCTGTCTCCCGCCCTCTGTCTCCCGCCCTCTGTCTCCCTCCCTCTGTCTCCCTCCCTCTGTCTCCATCCCTCACTCTCCCTCCCTCTGTCTCCGTCCCTCTGTCTCTGTCCCTCTGTCTCCCTCACTCTGTCTCTCGCTCCCTCTGTCCCCCTCCCTCTGTCCCCCTCCCTCTGTCTCCCTCCCTCTCTCTGCCGCTGTCTCCCTCCCTCTCTCTGTCGCTGTCTCTATCTCTCTCTCTCTCCCTCCGTCTCTCTCTCCGTCTCTCTCACTGTCTCTCTCCCTGCGTCTCTCCCTCCGTCTCCCTTTCTCTCTCTCTCTCTCTCTGTCTCTCTCTCTCCGTCTCTCTCTCCGTCTCTCTCTCCGTCTCTCTCTCCGTCTCTCTCTCTCTGTCTCTCTCTCCCTCTCTCTCTCCCTCCGTCTCTCTCTCCCTCTCTCTCCCTCCGTCTCTCACCCCGTCTCTCCCTCCGTCTCTCTCTCTGTCTCTCTCTCTCCGTCTATCTCTCTCCGTCTCCCTCTCTCTCTGTCTCTCTCTCTCTCTCTCTCTGTCTCTCTCTCTCTCCCTCCATCTCTCTCTCCGTCTCTCTCTCCGTCTCTCTCCCTCTGTCTCTCCCTCCTTCTGTCTCTCCCTCCTTCTGTCTCTCCCTCCCTCTGTCTCTCCTCCCACTGTCTCTCCCGCCCTCTGTCTCCCTCCCTCTGTCTCCCTCCTTCTGTCTCTCCCTCCCTCTGTCTCCCTCCCCTTCTGTCTCTCCCTCCCACTGTCTCTCCCTCCCTCTGTCTCTCCCTCCCTCTGTCTCCCTCCCTCTGTCTCTGTCCCTTTGTCTCTCTCCCTCTGTCTCTGCCTCCCTCCCACTGTCTCCCTCCCTCTGTCTCCCACCCTCTGTCTCTGCCTCCCTCTATCTCCCTCCCTCTGTCTCCGTCTCTCTGTCTCCGTCCCTCTGTCTGTCTCCCTCCCTCTATCTCCCACCCTCTGTCTCTGTCCCTTGTCTCCCTCCCTCTGTCTCCCTCCCTCTGTCCCTCCATCCCTCTGTCCCCCTCCCTCTGTCCCCCTCCCTCTGTCCCCCTCCCTCTTTTCTCCTCCCTCTGTCCCCCTCCCTCTGTCCGCCTCCCTCTGTCCGCCTCCCTCTGTCTCCCTTCCTCTGTCTCTGTCCCTCTGTCTCCCTCCCTCTGTCTCTGTCCCTTGTCTCCCTCCCTCTGTCTCCCTCCCTCTGTCCCCCTCCCTCTGTCCCCCTCCCTCTGTCCCCCTCCCTCTGTCCCCCTCCCTCTGTCCCCCTCCCTCATTCTCTCCATCCCTCTGTCTCTCCCTCCCTCTGTCTCCCTCCCTCTGTCTCCCTCCCTCTGTCTCCCTCCCTCTGTCAGTCACTCTGTCTCCCTCCCTCTGTCTCCCTCCCTCTGTCTCTGTCCCTCTGTCTCCCTCTCTCTGTCTCTGTCCCTCTGTCTCCCTCTCTCTGTCTCTCTCCCTCTTTCTCTGTCTCGCTCCCTCTTCCTCCCTCCCTCTGTCTCTCCCTCCTTCTGTCTCTCCCTCCTTCTGTCTCTCCCTTCCTCTGTCTCTCCCTCCTTCTGTCTCTCCCTCCCTCTGTCTCTCCCTCCCTCTGTCTCCCTCCCTCTGTCTCTCCCTCCCTCTGTCTCTCCCTCCCTCTGTCTCCCTCCCTCTGTCTCTGTCCCTTTGTCTCTCCCTCCCACTGTCTCCCTCCCTCTGTCTCTGTCCCTTGTCTCCCTCCCTCTGTCTCCCTCCCTCTGTCTCTCCATCCCTCTGTCTCTGTCCCTCTGTCCCCCTCCCTCTGTCCCCCTCCCTCTTTTCTCCTCCCTCTGTCCCCCTCCCTCTGTCCTCCTCCCTCTGTCTCCCTCCCTCTGCCTCTGTCCCTTGTCTCCCTCCCTCTGTCTCCCTCCCTCTGTCTCTATCTCCCTCCCTCTGTCTCCCTCTCTCTGTCTCCGTCCCTCTGTCTCCGTCCCTCTGTCTCCGTCCCTCTGTCTCTGTCCCTCTGTCTCCATCCCTCTGTCTCTGTCCTTCTGTCTGCCTCCCTCTGTCCCCCTCCCTCTGTCTCCCTCCCTCTGTCTCCCTCACTCTCTCTGTCGCTCTCTCTCTCTGTCTCTCTCTCTGTCTCTGTCTCTCTCTCTCTGCGTCTCTCTGTCTCTCTCCGTCTCTCTATCTCCGTCTCTCTCTCTCCGTCTCTCTCTCTCCGTCTCTCTCTCTCTGTCTCTCTCTCTCTCTCTGTGTCTCTCTCTCTCCCTCCGACTCTCTCTCTGTCTCTCTCTCTTTCCCTCTGTCTCTCCCTCCGTCTCTCTCTCTCTCTCTCCCCTATTAACATAAGAAATAGGAACAGGAGGAGGCCATTCAGCCCCTCGAGCCTGCTCTGTCCCTCAATAAGATCGTGTCTGATCTGTTTGTGTTCCGAGTCCCACATTCCTATCGACTCCCGATGACCTTTGATCCCTTCGCCGAATAATAATCTTTCTACTTCCTCCTTAAAGTTATTCAGTGACCCCCCCTCCACCATCTTCAGGGGCTGAAAATGCCTTCACCCTCCCTCTGTCCCCCTCCCTCTGTCCCCCTCCCTCTGTCCCCCTCCCTCTGTCCCCCTCCCTCTGTCCCCCTCCCTCTGTCCCCCTCCCTCTGTCTCCCTCCCTCTGTGTCCCTCCCTCGGTCTCTGTCCCTCGGTCTCTGTCCCTCTGTCTCCCTCCCTCTGTCTCCCTCCCTCTGTCTCCCTCCCTCTGTGTCCCTCCCTCTGTCTCTGTCACTCTGTCTCCCTCCCTCTGTCTCTGTCCCTCTGTCTCCCTCTCTCTGTCTCTCTCCCTCTTTCTCTGTCTCGCTCCCTCTTCCTCCCTCCCTCTGTCTCTCCCTCCTTCTGTCTCTCCCTCCTTCTGTCTCTCCCTCCTTCTGTCTCTCCCTCCCACTGTCTCTCCCTCCTTCTGTCTCTCCCTCCCACTGTCTCTCCCTCCCTCTGTCTCTCCCTCCCTCTGTCTCCCTCCCTCTGTCTCCCTCCGTCTGTCTCTGTCCCTTTGTCTCTCTCCCTCTGTCTCTGTCTCCCTCCCTCTGTCTCCCTCCCTCTGTCTCCCACCCTCTGTCTCTCCCTCCCTCTGTCTCTCCCTCCCTCTGTCTCCCTCCCTCTGTCTCCCTCCCTCTGTCTCCGTCTCTCTGTCTCCGTCCCTCTGTCTGTCTCCCTCCCTCTATCTCCCACCCACTGTCTCTGTCCCTTGTCTCCCTCCCTCTGTCTCCCTCCCTCTGTCTCTGTCCCTCTGTCTCCGTCCCTCTGTCTCCGTCCCTCTGTCTCCGTCCCTCTGTCTCCCTCCCTATGTCTCCCTCCCTTTGACTCCCTCCCTCTGTCTCCCTCCCTCTGTCTCCCTCCCTCTGTCTCCCTCCCTCTGTCCCCCTCCCTCTGTCTCTCCCTCCCTCTGTCTCTCCCTCCCTCTGTCTCTCCCTCCCTCTGTCTCTCCCTCCCTCTGTCTCCGTCCCTCTATCTCTATCCCTCTATCTCTGTCCCTCTATCTCTGTCCCCTCTGTCTCCGTCCCTGTCCCACTCCCTCTGTTTCCCTCCCTCTGTTTCCCTCCCTCTGTCTCCCTCCCTCTGTCTCCCTCCCTCTGTCTCCCTCCCTCTGTCTCCCTCGCTCTGTCTCCCTCGCTCTGTCTCCCTCCCTCTGGCTCTGTCCCTCTGTCTCCCGCCCTCTGTCTCCCGCCCTCTGTCTCCCGCCCTCTGTCTCCCTCCCTCTGTCTCCCTCCCTCTGTCTCCATCCCTCACTCTCCCTCCCTCTGTCTCCGTCCCTCTGTCTCTGTCCCTCTGTCTCTGTCCCTCTGTCTCCCTCACTCTGTCTCTCGCTCCCTCTGTCCCCCTCCCTCTGTCCCCCTCCCTCTGTCTCCCTCCCTCTCTCTGCCGCTGTCTCCCTCCCTCTCTCTGTCGCTGTCTCTATCTCTCTCTCTCTCCCTCCGTCTCTCTCTCCGTCTCTCTCACTGTCTCTCTCCCTGCGTCTCTCCCTCCGTCTCTCCCTCCGTCTCCCTTTCTCTCTCTCTCTCTCTCTGTCTCTCTCTCTCCGTCTCTCTCTCCGTCTCTCTCTCCGTCTCTCTCTCCGTCTCTCTCTCTCTGTCTCTCTCTCCCTCTCTCTCTCCCTCCGTCTCTCTCTCCCTCTCTCTCCCTCCGTCTCTCACCCCGTCTCTCCCTCCGTCTCTCTCTCTGTCTCTCTCTCTCCGTCTCTCTCTCTCCGTCTCCCTCTCTCTCTGTCTCTCTCTCTCTCTCTCTCTGTCTCTCTCTCTCTCCCTCCATCTCTCTCTCCGTCTCTCTCTCCGTCTCTCTCCCTCTGTCTCTCCCTCCTTCTGTCTCTCCCTCCTTCTGTCTCTCCCTCCCTCTGTCTCTCCCTCCCACTGTCTCTCCCGCCCTCTGTCTCCCTCCCTCTGTCTCCCTCCTTCTGTCTCTCCCTCCCTCTGTCTCCCTCCCCTTCTGTCTCTCCCTCCCACTGTCTCTCACTCCCTCTGTCTCTCCCTCCCTCTGTCTCCCTCCCTCTGTCTCTGTCCCTTTGTCTCTCTCCCTCTGTCTCTGCCTCCCTCCCACTGTCTCCCTCCCTCTGTCTCCCACCCTCTGTCTCTGCCTCCCTCTGTCTCCCTCCCTCTGTCTCCGTCTCTCTGTCTCCGTCCCTCCCTCTGTCTCCCTCCCTCTATCTCCCACCCTCTGTCTCTGTCCCTTGTCTCCCTCCCTCTGTCTCCCTCCCTCTGTCCCTCCATCCCTCTGTCCCCCTCCCTCTGTCCCCCTCCCTCTGTCCCCCTCCCTCTTTTCTCCTCCCTCTGTCCCCCTCCCTCTGTCCGCCTCCCTCTGTCCGCCTCCCTCTGTCTCCCTTCCTCTGTCTCTGTCCCTCTGTCTCCCTCCCTCTGTCTCTGTCCCTTGTCTCCCTCCCTCTGTCTCCCTCCCTCTGTCCCTCTCCCTCTGTCCCCCTCCCTCTGTCCCCCTCCCTCTGTCCCCCTCCCTCTGTCCCCCTCCCTCTGTCCCCCTCCCTCTGTCCCCCTCCCTCATTCTCTCCATCCCTCTGTCTCTCCCTCCCTCTGTCTCCCTCCCTCTGTCTCCCTCCCTCTGTCTCCCTCCCTCTGTCTGTCACTCTGTCTCCCTCCCTCTGTCTCCCTCCCTCTGTCTCTGTCCCTCTGTCTCCCTTTCTCTGTCTCTGTCCCTCTGTCTCCCTCTCTCTGTCTCTCTCCCTCTTTCTGTGTCTCGCTCCCTCTTCCTCCCTCCCTCTGTCTCTCCCTCCTGCTGTCTCTCCCTCCTTCTGTCTCTCCCTTCCTCTGTCTCTCCCTCCCTCTGTCTCCCCTCCCTCTGTCTCTCCCTCCCTCTGTCTCCCTCCCTCTGTCTCTCCCTCCCTCTGTCTCTCCCTCCCTCTGTCTCCCTCCCTCTGTCTCTGTCCCTTTGACTCTCCCTCCCACTGTCTCCCTCCCTCTGTCTCTGTCCCTTGTCTCCCTCCCTCTGTCTCCCTCCCTCTGTCTCTCCATCCCTCTGTCTCTGTCCCTCTGTCCCCCTCCCTCTGTCCCCCTCCCTCTTTTCTCCTCCCTCTGTCCCCCTCCCTCTGTCCTCCTCCCTCTGTCTCCCTCCCTCTGCCTCTGTCCCTTGTCTCCCTCCCTCTGTCTCCCTCCCTCTGTCTCCCTCCCTCTGTCTCTATCTCCCTCCCTCTGTCTCCCTCTCTCTGTCTCCGTCCCTCTGTCTCCGTCCCTCTGTCTCCGTCCCTCTGTCTCTGTCCCTCTGTCTCTGTCCCTCTGTCTCCATCCCTCTGTCTCTGTCCTTCTGTCTGCCTCCCTCTGTCCCCCTCCCTCTGTCTCCCTCCATCTGTCTCCCTCACTCTCTCTGTCGCTCTCTCTCTCTGTCTCTCTCTCTGTCTCTGTCTCTCTCTCTCTGCGTCTCTCTGTCTCTCTCCGTCTCTCTATCTCCGTCTCTCTCTCTCCGTCTGTCTCTCCGTCTCTCTCTCCGTCTCTCTCTCTGTCTCTCTCTCTCCGTCTCTCTCTCTCTGTCTCTCTCTCTCTCTCTCTTTGTCTCTCTCTCTCCCTCCGACTCTCTCTCTGTCTCTCTCTCTTTCCCTCTGTCTCTCCCTCCGTCTCTCTCTCTCTCTCCCCTATTAACATAAGAAATAGGAAACAGGAGGAGGCCATTCAGCCCCTCGAGCCTGCTCTGTCCCTCAATAAGATCGTGTCTGATCTGTTTGTGTTCCGAGTCCCACATTCCTATCGACTCCCGATGACCTTTGATCCCTTCGCCGAATAATAATCTTTCTACTTCCTCCTTAAAGTTATTCAGTGACCCCCCCTCCACCATCTTCAGGGGCTGAAAATGCCTTCACCCTCCCTCTGTCCCCCTCCCTCTGTCCCCCTCCCTCTGTCCCCCTCCCTCTGTCCCCCTCCCTCTGTCCCCCTCCCTCTGTCTCCCTCCCTCTGTGTCCCTCCCTCTGTCTCTGTCCCTCGGTCTCTGTCCCTCTGTCTCCCTCCCTCTGTCTCCCTCCCTCTGTCTCCCTCCCTCTGTCTCCCTCCCTCTGTGTCCCTCCCTCTGTCTCTGTCACTCTGTCTCCCTCCCTCTGTCTCTGTCCCTCTGTCTCCCTCTCTCTGTCTCTCTCCCTCTTTCTCTGTCTCGCTCCCTCTTCCTCCCTCCCTCTGTCTCTCCCTCCTTCTGTCTCTCCCTCCTTCTGTCTCTCCCTCCCACTGTCTCTCCCTCCTTCTGTCTCTCCCTCCCACTGTCTCTCCCTCCCTCTGTCTCTCCCTCCCTCTGTCTCCCTCCCTCTGTCTCCCTCCCTCTGTCTCTGTCCCTTTGTCTCTCTCCCTCTGTCTCTGTCTCCCTCCCTCTGTCTCCCTCCCTCTGTCTCCCACCCTCTGTCTCTCCCTCCCTCTGTCTCTCCCTCCCTCTGTCTCCCTCCCTCTGTCTCCCTCCCTCTGTCTCCGTCTCTCTGTCTCCGTCCCTCTGTCTGTCTCCCTCCCTCTATCTCCCACCCACTGTCTCTGTCCCTTGTCTCCCTCCCTCTGTCTCCCTCCCTCTGTCTCTGTCCCTCTGTCTCCGTCCCTCTGTCTCCGTCCCTCTGTCTCTGTCCCTCTGTCTCCCTCCCTTTGACTCCCTCCCTCTGTCTCCCTCCCTCTGTCTCCCTCCCTCTGTCCCCCTCCCTCTGTCTCTCCCTCCCTCTGTCTCTCCCTCCCTCTGTCTCTCCCTCCCTCTGTCTCCGTCCCTCTATCTCTATCCCTCTATCTCTGTCCCTCTATCTCTGTCCCCTCTGTCTCCGTCCCTGTCCCACTCCCTCTGTTTCCCTCCCTCTGTTTCCCTCCCTCTGTCTCCCTCCCTCTGTCTCCCTCCCTCTGTCTCCCTCCCTCTGTCTCCCTCGCTCTGTCTCCCTCCCTCTGGCTCTGTCCCTCTGTCTCCCGCCCTCTGTCTCCCGCCCTCTGTCTCCCGCCCTCTGTCTCCCTCCCTCTGTCTCCCTCCCTCTGTCTCCATCCCTCACTCTCCCTCCCTCTGTCTCCGTCCCTCTGTCTCTGTCCCTCTGTCTCTGTCCCTCTGTCTCCCTCACTCTGTCTCTCGCTCCCTCTGTCCCCCTCCCTCTGTCCCCCTCCCTCTGTCTCCCTCCCTCTCTCTGCCGCTGTCTCCCTCCCTCTCTCTGTCGCTGTCTCTATCTCTCTCTCTCTCCCTCCGTCTCTCTCTCCGTCTCTCTCACTGTCTCTCTCCCTGCGTCTCTCCCTCCGTCTCTCCCTCCGTCTCCCTTTCTCTCTCTCTCTCTCTCTGTCTCTCTCTCTCCGTCTCTCTCTCCGTCTCTCTCTCCGTCTCTCTCTCCGTCTCTCTCTCTCTGTCTCTCTCTCCCTCTCTCTCTCCCTCCGTCTCTCTCTCCCTCTCTCTCCCTCCGTCTCTCACCCCCGTCTCTCCCTCCGTCTCTCTCTCTGTCTCTCTCTCTCCGTCTCTCTCTCTCCGTCTCCCTCTCTCTCTGTCTCTCTCTCTCTCTCTCTCTCTGTCTCTCTCTCTCTCCCTCCATCTCTCTCTCCGTCTCTCTCTCCGTCTCTCTCCCTCTGTCTCTCCCTCCGTCTCTCTCTCTCTGTCTCCTCCGTCTCTCCCTCCGTCTCTCCCTCCGTCTCTCCCTCCGTCTCTCCCTCCGTCTCTCTCTCTCTCTCCCCTATTAACATAAGAAATAGGAACAGGAGGAGGCCATTCAGCCCCTCGAGCCTGCTCTGCCCCTCAATAAGATCGTGTCTGATCTGTTTGTGTTCCGAGTCCCACATTCCTACCGACCCCCGATGACCTTTGATCCCTTCGCCGAATAATAATCTTTCTACTTCCTCCTTAAAGTTATTCAGTGACCCCCCCTCCACCATCTTCGGGGGCTGAAAATTCCTTCACCCTCCCTCTATCCCCCTCCCTCTGTCTCCCTCCCTCTGTCCGCCTCCCTCTGTCTCCCTCCCTCTGTCTCTGTCCCACTGTCTCCGTCCCTCTGTCTCACTCCCTCTGTCTCCCTCCCTCTGTCTCCCTCCCTCTGCCTCCGTCCCTCTGTCTCTGTCCCTCTGTCTCCGTCCCTCTGTTTCCCTCCCTCTGCCTCCGTCCCTCTGTCTCTGTCCCTCTGTCTCTGTCCCTCTGTCTCCCTCCCTCTGCCTCTGTCCCACTGTCTCCCACCCTCTGTCTCACTCCCTCTGTCTCCCTCCCTCTGTCTCCGTCCCTCTGTCTCCGTCCCTCTGTCTCCCTCCCTCTGTCTCCTTCCCTCTGTCTCCCTCCCTCTGTCTGCCTCCCTTTGTCTCCCCCTCTGTCTGTCTCCGTCCCTCTGTCTCCGTCCCCCTGTCTCCCTCCCTCTGTCTCCGTCCCTCTGTCTCCCTCCCTCTGTCTCCATCCCTCTGTCTCCCTCCCTCTGTCTCTCCCTCCCTCAGTCTCTCTCCCTCTGTCTCTATCTCCCTTCCTCTGTCTCCCTCTCTCTGTCCCCGTTCCTCTGTCTCTGTCCGTCTGTCTCTGTCCCTCTGTCTCCGTCCCTCTGTCTCCCTCCCTCTGTCTCCATCCCTCTGTCTCCCTCCCTCTGTCTCTCCCTCCCTCAGTCTCTCTCCCTCTGTCTCTATCTCCCTTCCTCTGTCTCCCTCTCTCTGTCCCCGTTCCTCTGTCTCTGTCCCTCTGTCTCTGTCCCTCTGTCTCCGTCCCTCTGTCTCTGTCCCTCTGTCTGCCTCCCTCTGTCCCACTCCCTCTGTCCCCCTCCCTCTGTCCCCCTCCCTCTGTCCCCCTCCCTCTGTCTCCCCCCCATCTTTCTCCCTCCCTCTCTCTTTCGCTCTCTCTCTATGTCTCTCTCTCTGTCTCTGTCTCTCTCTCTCTGCGTCTCTCTCTCTCTCCCTCCGTCTCTCTCTCCGTCTCTCTCTCTCTCTCTCCCTCCGTCTCTCTCCCTCCGTCTCTCTCTCCGTCTGTCTCTCCGTCTCTCTCTCTGTCTCTCTCTCTCCATCTTTCTCTCCGTCTCTCTCTCTATGTCTCTGTCTCTCCCTCTCTCTCTCTCCCTCCGTCTCTCACCCCGTCTCTCCCTCCGTCTCTCTCTCTGTCTCTCTCTCTCTGTCTCTTTCTCTCCGTCTCTCTCTCTCTCTGTCTGTCTCTCTCTCTCTCTCTCCCTCCGTCTCTGTCTCCGTCTCTCCCTCTGTCTCTCCCTCTGTCTCCCTCCCTCTGTGTCCCTCCCTCTGTGTCCCTCCCTCTGTCTCCCTCCCTCTGTCGCCCTCCCTCTGTGTCCCTCCCTCTATCTCCCGCCCTCTGTCTCCCTCCCTCTGTCTCCCTCCCTCTATCTCCCTCCCTCTGTCTCCCTCCCTCTGTCTCCCTTCGTCTGTCTCCCTCCCTCTGTCCCCCTCCCTCTGTCCCCCTCCCTCTGTCCCCCTCCCTCTGTCTCCCTCCTTCTGTGTCCCTCCCTCTGTCTCCCTCCCTCTGTCTCCCTCCCTCTGTCTCCCTCCCTCTCTCTCCCTTCGTCTGTCTCCCTCCCTCTGTCCCCCTCCCTCTGTCCCCCTCCCTCTGTCTCCCTCCCTCTGTGTCCCTCCCTCTGTCCCCCTCCCTCTGTCCCCCTCCCTCTGTCTCCCTCCCTCTGTCTCCCTCCCTCTGTCTCTGTACCTCTGTCCCCCTCCCTCTGTCTCCCTCCCTCTGTCTCCCTCCCTCTGCCTCCGTCCCTCTGTCTCCCTCCCTCTGTCACCCTCCATCTGTCCCCCTCCCTCTATCCCCCTCCCTCTGTCTCCCGCCCTCTGTCCCCCTCCCTCTGTCTCCCTCCCTCTGTCTCCCTCCCTCTGCCTCCGTCCCTCTGTCTCCCTCCCTCTGTCACCCTCCATCTGTCCCCCTCCCTCTATCCCCCTCCCTCTGTCTCCCGCCCTCTGTCCCCCTCCCTCTGTCTCCCTCCCTCTGTCTCCCTCCCTCTGCCTCCGTCCCTCTGTCCCCCTCCCTCTGTCCCCCTCCCTCTTTCTCCCTCCCTTTGACTCCCTCCCTCTGTCTCCCTCCCTCTGTCTCCCTCCCTCTGTCCCCCTCCCTCTGTCTCTCCCTCCCTCTGTCTCTCCCTCCCTCTGTCTCTCCCTCCCTCTGTCTCTCCCTCCCTCTGTCTCCGTCCCTCTATCTCTATCCCTCTATCTCTGTCCCTCTATCTCTGTCCCCTCTGTCTCCGTCCCTGTCCCACTCCCTCTGTTTCCCTCCCTCTGTTTCCCTCCCTCTGTCTCCCTCCCTCTGTCTCCCTCCCTCTGTCTCCCTCCCTCTGTCTCCCTCCCTCTGTCTCCCTCGCTCTGTCTCCCTCCCTCTGGCTCTGTCCCTCTGTCTCCCGCCCTCTGTCTCCCGCCCTCTGTCTCCCGCCCTCTGTCTCCCTCCCTCTGTCTCCCTCCCTCTGTCTCCATCCCTCACTCTCCCTCCCTCTGTCTCCGTCCCTCTGTCTCTGTCCCTCTGTCTCTGTCCCTCTGTCTCCCTCACTCTGTCTCTCGCTCCCTCTGTCCCCCTCCCTCTGTCCCCCTCCCTCTGTCTCCCTCCCTCTCTCTGCCGCTGTCTCCCTCCCTCTCTCTGTCGCTGTCTCTATCTCTCTCTCTCTCCCTCCGTCTCTCTCTCCGTCTCTCTCACTGTCTCTCTCCCTGCGTCTCTCCCTCCGTCTCTCCCTCCGTCTCCCTTTCTCTCCCTCTCTCTCTCTGTCTCTCTCTCTCCGTCTCTCTCTCCGTCTCTCTCTCCGTCTCTCTCTCCGTCTCTCTCTCTCTGTCTCTCTCTCCCTCTCTCTCTCCCTCCGTCTCTCTCTCCCTCTCTCTCCCTCCGTCTCTCACCCCGTCTCTCCCTCCGTCTCTCTCTCTGTCTCTCTCTCTCCGTCTCTCTCTCTCCGTCTCCCTCTCTCTCTGTCTCTCTCTCTCTCTCTCTCTGTCTCTCTCTCCCTCTCTCTCTCCCTCCGTCTCTCTCTCCGTCTCTCTCTCTCTGTCTCTCTCTCCCTCTCTCTCCCTCCGTCTCTCACCCCGTCTCTCCCTCCGTCTCTCTCTCTGTCTCTCTCTCTCCGTCTCTCTCTCTCTCCGTCTCCCTCTCTCTCTGTCTCTCTCTCTCTCTCTCTCTCTCTCTCTCTGTCTCTCTCTCTCTCCCTCCATCTCTCTCTCCGTCTCTCTCTCCGTCTCTCTCCCTCTGTCTCTCCCTCCGTCTCTCTCTCTCTGTCTCCTCCGTCTCTCCCTCCGTCTCTCCCTCCGTCTCTCCCTCCGTCTCTCTCTCTCTCTCCCCTATTAACATAAGAAATAGGAACAGGAGGAGGCCATTCAGCCCCTCGAGCCTGCTCTGCCCCTCAATAAGATCGTGTCTGATCTGTTTGTGTTCCGAGTCCCACATTCCTATCGACTCCCGATGACCTTTGATCCCTTCGCCGAATAATAATCTTTCTACTTCCTCCTTAAAGTTATTCAGTGACCCCCCCTCCACCATCTTCAGGGGCTGAAAATGCCTTCACCCTCCCTCTGTCCCCCTCCCTCTGTCCCCCTCCCTCTGTCCCCTCCCTCTGTCCCCCTCCCTCTGTCCCCCTCCCTCTGTCTCCCTCCCTCTGTGTCCCTCCCTCTGTCTCTGTCCCTCGGTCTCTGTCCCTCTGTCTCCCTCCCTCTGTCTCCCTCCCTCTGTCTCCCTCCCTCTGTCTCCCTCCCTCTGTGTTCCTCCCTCTGTCTCTGTCACTCTGTCTCCCTCCCTCTGTCTCTGTCCCTCTGTCTCCCTCTCTCTGTCTCTCTCCCTCTTTCTCTGTCTCGCTCCCTCTTCCTCCCTCCCTCTGTCTCTCCCTCCTTCTGTCTCTCCCTCCTTCTGTCTCTCCCTCCCACTGTCTCTCCCTCCTTCTGTCTCTCCCTCCCACTGTCTCTCCCTCCCTCTGTCTCTCCCTCCCTCTGTCTCCCTCTCTCTGTCTCCGTCCCTCTGTCTCCGTCCCTCTGTCTCCGTCCCTCTGTCTCTGTCCCTCTGTCTCTGTCCCTCTGTCTCCATCCCTCTGTCTCTGTCCTTCTGTCTGCCTCCCTCTGTCCCCCTCCCTCTGTCTCCCTCCCTCTGTCTCCCTCACTCTCTCTGTCGCTCTCTCTCTCTGTCTCTCTCTCTGTCTCTGTCTCTCTCTCTCTGCGTCTCTCTGTCTCTCTCCGTCTCTCTATCTCCGTCTCTCTCTCTCCGTCTGTCTCTCCGTCTCTCTCTCCGTCTCTCTCTCTGTCTCTCTCTCTCCGTCTCTCTCTCTCTGTCTCTCTCTCTCTCTCTGTGTCTCTCTCTCTCCCTCCGACTCTCTCTCTGTCTCTCTCTCTTTCCCTCTGTCTCTCCCTCCGTCTCTCTCTCTCTCTCCCCTATTAACATAAGAAATAGGAACAGGAGGAGGCCATTCAGCCCCTCGAGCCTGCTCTGTCCCTCAATAAGATCGTGTCTGATCTGTTTGTGTTCCGAGTCCCACATTCCTATCGACTCCCGATGACCTTTGATCCCTTCGCCGAATAATAATCTTTCTACTTCCTCCTTAAAGTTATTCAGTGACCCCCCCTCCACCATCTTCAGGGGCTGAAAATGCCTTCACCCTCCCTCTGTCCCCCTCCCTCTGTCCCCCTCCCTCTGTCCCCCTCCCTCTGTCCCCCTCCCTCTGTCTCCCTCCCTCTGTGTCCCTCCCTCTGTCTCTGTCCCTCTGTCTCCCTCCCTCTGTCTCCCTCCCTCTGTCTCCCTCCCTCTGTGTCCCTCCCTCTGTCTCTGTCACTCTGTCTCCCTCCCTCTGTCTCTGTCCCTCTGTCTCCCTCTCTCTGTCTCTCTCCCTCTTTCTCTGTCTCGCTCCCTCTTCCTCCCTCCCTCTGTCTCTCCCTCCTTCTGTCTCTCCCTCCTTCTGTCTCTCCCTCCCACTGTCTCTCCCTCCTTCTGTCTCTCCCTCCCACTGTCTCTCCCTCCCTCTGTCTCTCCCTCCCTCTGTCTCCCTCCCTCTGTCTCCCTCCGTCTGTCTCTGTCCCTTTGTCTCTCTCCCTCTGTCTCTGTCTCCCTCCCTCTGTCTCCCTCCCTCTGTCTCCCACCCTCTGTCTCTCCCTCCCTCTGTCTCTCCCTCCCTCTGTCTCCCTCCCTCTGTCTCCCTCCCTCTGTCTCCGTCTCTCTGTCTCCGTCCCTCTGTCTGTCTCCCTCCCTCTATCTCCCACCCACTGTCTCTGTCCCTTGTCTCCCTCCCTCTGTCTCCCTCCCTCTGTCTCTGTCCCTCTGTCTCCGTCCCTCTGTCTCCGTCCCTCTGTCTCTGTCCCTCTGTCTCCCTCCCTTTGACTCCCTCCCTCTGTCTCCCTCCCTCTGTCTCCCTCCCTCTGTCCCCCTCCCTCTGTCTCTCCCTCCCTCTGTCTCTCCCTCCCTCTGTCTCTCCCTCCCTCTGTCTCCGTCCCTCTATCTCTATCCCTCTATCTCTGTCCCTCTATCTCTGTCCCCTCTGTCTCCGTCCCTGTCCCACTCCCTCTGTTTCCCTCCCTCTGTCTCCCTCCCTCTGTCTCCCTCCCTCTGTCTCCCTCCCTCTGTCTCCCTCGCTCTGTCTCCCTCCCTCTGGCTCTGTCCCTCTGTCTCCCGCCCTCTGTCTCCCGCCCTCTGTCTCCCGCCCTCTGTCTCCCTCCCTCTGTCTCCCTCCCTCTGTCTCCATCCCTCACTCTCCCTCCCTCTGTCTCCGTCCCTCTGTCTCTGTCCCTCTGTCTCTGTCCCTCTGTCTCCCTCACTCTGTCTCTCGCTCCCTCTGTCCCCCTCCCTCTGTCCCCCTCCCTCTGTCTCCCTCCCTCTCTCTGCCGCTGTCTCCCTCCCTCTCTCTGTCGCTGTCTCTATCTCTCTCTCTCTCCCTCCGTCTCTCTCTCCGTCTCTCTCACTGTCTCTCTCCCTGCGTCTCTCCCTCCGTCTCTCCCTCCGTCTCCCTTTCTCTCTCTCTCTCTCTCTGTCTCTCTCTCTCCGTCTCTCTCTCCGTCTCTCTCTCCGTCTCTCTCTCCGTCTCTCTCTCCGTCTCTCTCTCTCTGTCTCTCTCTCCCTCTCTCTCTCCCTCCGTCTCTCTCTCCCTCTCTCTCCCTCCGTCTCTCACCCCGTCTCTCCCTCCGTCTCTCTCTCTGTCTCTCTCTCTCCGTCTCTCTCTCTCCGTCTCCCTCTCTCTCTGTCTCTCTCTCTCTCTCTCTCTCTGTCTCTCTCTCTCTCCCTCCATCTCTCTCTCCGTCTCTCTCTCCGTCTCTCTCCCTCTGTCTCTCCCTCCGTCTCTCTCTCTCTGTCTCCTCCGTCTCTCCCTCCGTCTCTCCCTCCGTCTCTCCCTCCGTCTCTCCCTCCGTCTCTCTCTCTCTCTCCCCTATTAACATAAGAAATAGGAACAGGAGGAGGCCATTCAGCCCCTCGAGCCTGCTCTGCCCCTCAATAAGATCGTGTCTGATCTGTTTGTGTTCCGAGTCCCACATTCCTACCGACCCCCGATGACCTTTGATCCCTTCGCCGAATAATAATCTTTCTACTTCCTCCTTAAAGTTATTCAGTGACCCCCCCCTCCACCATCTTCGGGGGCTGAAAATTCCTTCACCCTCCCTCTATCCCCTCCCTCTGTCTCCCTCCCTCTGTCCGCCTCCCTCTGTCTCCCTCCCTCTGTCTCTGTCCCACTGTCTCCGTCCCTCTGTCTCACTCCCTCTGTCTCCCTCCCTCTGTCTCCCTCCCTCTGCCTCCGTCCCTCTGTCTCTGTCCCTCTGTCTCCGTCCCTCTGTTTCCCTCCCTCTGCCTCCGTCCCTCTGTCTCTGTCCCTCTGTCTCTGTCCCTCTGTCTCCCTCCCTCTGCCTCTGTCCCACTGTCTCCCACCCTCTGTCTCACTCCCTCTGTCTCCCTCCCTCTGTCTCCGTCCCTCTGTCTCCGTCCCTCTGTCTCCCTCCCTCTGTCTCCTTCCCTCTGTCTCCCTCCCTCTGTCTGCCTCCCTTTGTCTCCCCCTCTGTCTGTCTCCGTCCCTCTGTCTCCGTCCCCCTGTCTCCCTCCCTCTGTCTCCGTCCCTCTGTCTCCCTCCCTCTGTCTCCATCCCTCTGTCTCCCTCCCTCTGTCTCTCCCTCCCTCAGTCTCTCTCCCTCTGTCTCTATCTCCCTTCCTCTGTCTCCCTCTCTCTGTCCCCGTTCCTCTGTCTCTGTCCGTCTGTCTCTGTCCCTCTGTCTCCGTCCCTCTGTCTCCTCCCTCTGTCTCCATCCCTCTGTCTCCCTCCCTCTGTCTCTCCCTCCCTCAGTCTCTCTCCCTCTGTCTCTATCTCCCTTCCTCTGTCTCCCTCTCTCTGTCCCCGTTCCTCTGTCTCTGTCCCTCTGTCTCTGTCCCTCTGTCTCCGTCCCTCTGTCTCTGTCCCTCTGTCTGCCTCCCTCTGTCCCACTCCCTCTGTCCCCCTCCCTCTGTCCCCCTCCCTCTGTCCCCCTCCCTCTGTCTCCCCCCCATCTTTCTCCCTCCCTCTCTCTTTCGCTCTCTCTCTATGTCTCTCTCTCTGTCTCTGTCTCTCTCTCTCTGCGTCTCTCTCTCTCTCCCTCCGTCTCTCTCTCCGTCTCTCTCTCTCTCTCTCTCTCTCCCTCCGTCTCTCTCCCTCCGTCTCTCTCTCCGTCTGTCTCTCCGTCTCTCTCTCTGTCTCTCTCTCTCCATCTTTCTCTCCGTCTCTCTCTCTATGTCTCTGTCTCTCCCTCTCTCTCTCTCCCTCCGTCTCTCACCCCGTCTCTCCCTCCGTCTCTCTCTCTGTCTCTCTCTCTCTGTCTCTTTCTCTCCGTCTCTCTCTCTCTCTGTCTGTCTCTCTCTCTCTCTCTCCCTCCGTCTCTGTCTCCGTCTCTCCCTCTGTCTCTCCCTCTGTATCTCTCTCTTTCCCTCCGTCTCTCCCTCTGTCTCCCTCCCTCTGTGTCCCTCCCTCTGTGTCCCTCCCTCTGTGTCCCTCCCTCTGTGTCCCTCCCTCTGTCTCCCTCCCTCTGTCTCCCTCCCTCTGTCGCCCTCCCTCTATCTCCCTCCCTCTGTCTCCCTCCCTCTGTCTCCCTCCCTCTATCTCCCTCCCTCTGTCTCCCTCCCTCTGTCTCCCTTCGTCTGTCTCCCTCCCTCTGTCCCCCTCCCTCTGTCCCCCTCCCTCTGTCCCCCTCCCTCTGTCTCCCTCCTTCTGTGTCCCTCCCTCTGTCTCCCTCCCTCTGTCTCCCTCCCTCTGTCTCCCTCCCTCTCTCTCCCTTCGTCTGTCTCCCTCCCTCTGTCCCCCTCCCTCTGTCCCCCTCCCTCTGTCTCCCTCCCTCTGTGTCCCTCCCTCTGTCCCCCTCCCTCTGTCCCCCTCCCTCTGTCCCCCTCCCTCTGTCTCCCTCCCTCTGTCTCCCTCCCTCTGTCTCTGTACCTCTGTCCCCCTCCCTCTGTCTCCCTCCCTCTGTCTCCCTCCCTCTGCCTCCGTCCCTCTGTCTCCCTCCCTCTGTCACCCTCCATCTGTCCCCCTCCCTCTATCCCCCTCCCTCTGTCTCCCGCCCTCTGTCTCCCTCCCTCTGTCTCCCTCCCTCTGCCTCTGTCCCTCTGTCTCCCTCCCTCTGTCACCCTCCATCTGTCCCCCTCCCTCTATCCCCCTCCCTCTGTCTCCCGCCCTCTGTCCCCCTCCCTCTGTCTCCCTCCCTCTGTCTCCCTCCCTCTGCCTCCGTCCCTCTGTCCCCCTCCCTCTGTCCCCCTCCCTCTTTCTCCCTCCCTTTGACTCCCTCCCTCTGTCTCCCTCCCTCTGTCTCCCTCCCTCTGTCCCCCTCCCTCTGTCTCTCCCTCCCTCTGTCTCTCCCTCCCTCTGTCTCTCCCTCCCTCTGTCTCTCCCTCCCTCTGTCTCCGTCCCTCTATCTCTATCCCTCTATCTCTGTCCCTCTATCTCTGTCCCCTCTGTCTCCGTCCCTGTCCCACTCCCTCTGTTTCCCTCCCTCTGTTTCCCTCCCTCTGTCTCCCTCCCTCTGTCTCCCTCCCTCTGTCTCCCTCCCTCTGTCTCCCTCCCTCTGTCTCCTTCGCTCTGTCTCCCTCCCTCTGGCTCTGTCCCTCTGTCTCCCGCCCTCTGTCTCCCGCCCTGTGTCTCCCGCCCTCTGTCTCCCTCCCTCTGTCTCCCTCCCTCTGTCTCCATCCCTCACTCTCCCTCCCTCTGTCTCCGTCCCTCTGTCTCTGTCCCTCTGTCTCTGTCCCTCTGTCTCCCTCACTCTGTCTCTCGCTCCCTCTGTCCCCCTCCCTCTGTCCCCCTCCCTCTGTCTCCCTCCCTCTCTCTGCCGCTGTCTCCCTCCCTCTCTCTGTCGCTGTCTCTATCTCTCTCTCTCTCCCTCCGTCTCTCTCTCCGTCTCTCTCACTGTCTCTCTCCCTGCGTCTCTCCCTCCGTCTCTCCCTCCGTCTCCCTTTCTCTCTCTCTCTCTCTCTGTCTCTCTCTCTCCGTCTCTCTCTCCGTCTCTCTCTCCGTCTCTCTCTCCGTCTCTCTCTCCGTCTCTCTCTCTCTGTCTCTCTCTCCCTCTCTCTCTCCCTCCGTCTCTCTCTCCCTCTCTCTCCCTCCGTCTCTCACCCCGTCTCTCCCTCCGTCTCTCTCTCTGTCTCTCTCTCTCCGTCTCTCTCTCTCCGTCTCCCTCTCTCTCTGTCTCTCTCTCTCTCTCTCTCTGTCTCTCTCTCCCTCTCTCTCTCCCTCCGTCTCTCTCTCCGTCTCTCTCTCTCTGTCTCTCTCTCCTCTCTCTCCCTCCGTCTCTCACCCCGTCTCTCCCTCCGTCTCTCTCTCTGTCTCTCTCTCTCCGTCTCTCTCTCTCTCCGTCTCCCTCTCTCTCTGTCTCTCTCTCTCTCTCTCTCTCTCTCTCTGTCTCTCTCTCTCTCCCTCCATCTCTCTCTCCGTCTCTCTCTCCGTCTCTCTCCCTCTGTCTCTCCCTCCGTCTCTCTCTCTCTGTCTCCTCCGTCTCTCCCTCCGTCTCTCCCTCCGTCTCTCCCTCCGTCTCTCTCTCTCTCTCCCCTATTAACATAAGAAATAGGAACAGGAGGAGGCCATTCAGCCCTCGAGCCTGCTCTGCCCCTCAATAAGATCGTGTCTGATCTGTTTGTGTTCCGAGTCCCACATTCCTACCGACTCCCGATGACCTTTGATCCCTTCGCCGAATAATAATCTTTCTACTTCCTCCTTAAAGTTATTCAGTGACCCCCCCTCCACCATCTTCAGGGGCTGAAAATGCCTTCACCCTCCCTCTATCTCCCTCCCTCTGTCTCCCTCCCTCTGTCCGCCTCCCTCTGTCTCCCTCCCTCTGTCTCTGTCCCACTGTCTCCGTCCCTCTGTCTCACTCCCTCTGTCTCCCTCCCTCTGTCTCCCTCCCTCTGCCTCCGTCCCTCTGTCTCTGTCCCTCTGTCTCCGTCCCTCTGTTTCCCTCCCTCTGCCTCCGTCCCTCTGTCTCTGTCCCTCTGTCTCTGTCCCTCTGTCTCCCTCCCTCTGCCTCTGTCCCACTGTCTCCCACCCTCTGTCTCACTCCCTCTGTCTCCCTCCCTCTGTCTCCGTCCCTCTGTCTCCGTCCCTCTGTCTCCCTCCCTCTGTCTCCTTCCCTCTGTCTCCCTCCCTCTGTCTGCCTCCCTTTGTCTCCCCCTCTGTCTGTCTCCGTCCCTCTGTCTCCGTCCCCCTGTCTCCCTCCCTCTGTCTCCGTCCCTCTGTCTCCCTCCCTCTGTCTCCATCCCTCTGTCTCCCTCCCTCTGTCTCTCCCTCCCTCAGTCTCTCTCCCTCTGTCTCTATCTCCCTTCCTCTGTCTCCCTCTCTCTGTCCCCGTTCCTCTGTCTCTGTCCCTCTGTCTCTGTCCCTCTGTCTCCGTCCCTCTGTCTCCCTCCCTCTGTCTCCATCCCTCTGTCTCCCTCCCTCTGTCCCCCTCCCTCTGTCCCCCTCCCTCTGTCTCCCTCCCTCTGTCTCCCTCCCTCTGTCTCCCTCCCTCTGTCTTGATCCCTCTGTCTCTGTCCCTCTGTCTCTGTCCCTCTGTCTCTGTCCCTCTGTCTCTGTCCCTCTGTCTCTGTCCCTCTGTCTTGATCCCTCTGTCTCTGTCCCTCTGTCTCTGTCCCTCTCTCTTCCTCCCTCTGTCTTCCTCCCTCTGTCTCCCTCTCTCTGTCTCCCTCCCTCTGTGTCCCTCCCTCTGTCTCTGTCCCTCTGTCTCTGTCCCTTTGTCTCCCTCCCTCTGTCTCCCTCCCTCTATCTCTGTCCCTCTGTCTCCCTCCCTCTGTCTCCATTCCTCTGTCTCCCTCCCTCTGTCCCCCTCCTTCTGTCCCCCTCCTTCTGTACCCCTCCCTCTGTCCCCCCTCCCTCTGTCCCCCTCCCTCTGTCTCCCTCCCTTGTCTCTCCCTCCCTCTCTCTCCCTCCCTCTGTCTCCCTCCCTCTGTCTCGATCCCTCCGTCTCGATCCCTCTGTCTCTGTCCCTCTGTCTCTGTCCCTCTGACATCCTACCTCTGTCTCTCCCTCTCTCTGCCATCCTCCCTCTGTCTCTCCCTCTGTTCCCCTTCCTCTGTCTCTGTTCCTCTGTCTCTGTCCATCTGTCCCCCTCCCTCTGTCCCTCTCCCTCTGTCCCCCTCCCTCTGTCTGCCTCCCACTGTCTCCCTCCCTCTGTCCCCCTCCCTCTATCTCCCTCCTGCTGTCTCCCTCCCTCTGTCTCCCTCCCTCTGTCTCTCCCTCCCTCGGTCTCCGTACCTCTGTCTCGCGCCCTCTGTCTCCTTCCCTGTGTCTCTCCCCTCTGTCCCCCTCCCTCTGTCTCTGTCTCCCTCCCTCTGTCTCTGTCCCTCTCTATCCCTCTGTCTCTGTCAATCTCTCTGTCTCCCTCCCTCTGTCTCTATCCCTCTGTCGCCCTCGCTGTCTCCCTCCCTCTGTCTCCCTCCCTCTGTCTCCGTACCTCTGTCTCGCGCCCTCTGTCTCCTTCCCTGTGTCTCTCCCTCTGTCCCCCTCCCTCTATCTCTGTCTCCTTCCCTCTGTCTCTGTCCCTCTCTATCCCTCTGTCTCTGTCAATCTCTCTGTCTCCCTCCCTCTGTCTCCCTCCCTCTGTCTCCCTCCCTCTGTCTCCCTCCCTCTGTCTCTGTCCCTCTGTCTCTGTCCCTCTGTCTCCGTCCCTATGTCTCTGTCCCTCTGTGTCCCTCCCTCTGTCTCTCCCTCCCTCAGTCTCTCTCCCTCTGTCTCTATCTCCCTTCCTCTGTCTCCCTCTCTCTGTCCCCGTTCCTCTGTCTCTGTCCCTCTGTCTCTGTCCCTCTGTCTTGGTCCCTCTGTTTTCCTCCCTCTGTCTCTCTGCCTCTGTCTCTGTCTTCCTCCTTTTGTCTCCCTCCCGCTGTCTCCCTCCCGCTGTCTCCCTCCCGCTGTCTCCCTCCCGCTGTCTCCCTCCCGCTGTCTCCCTCCCGCTGTCTCCCTCCCGCTGTCTCCCTCTCCCTCTGTCTCACTCAATCTGTCTCGGTCCCTCTGTTTCCCTCCCTCTGTCTTCCTCCCTCTGTCTCCCTCCCACTGTCTACCTCCCTCTATCTCCCTCCCTCTGTCTCTGTCCCTCTGTCTCCCTCCCTCTGTCTCTGTCCCTCTGTCTCCCTCCCTCTGTCTCCCACCCTCTGTCTCTGTACCTCTGTCTCCCTCCCTCTGTCTCTTTCCCTCTGTCTCTGTCCCTCTGTGTCCCTCCCTCTGTCTCCCTCCCTCTGTCTCTGTCCCTCTTTCTACCTCCCTCTGTCTCCCTCCCTCTGTCTCTGTCCCTCTGTCTCCGTCCCTCTGTCTCCCTCCCTCTGTCTCCCTCCCTCTGTCTCCCTCCCTCTGTCTCCCTCCCTTTGTCTCTTTCCCTCTGTCTCTGTCCCTCTGTTTCCCTCCCTCTGTGTCCCTGCCTCTGTCTGTCTCCCTTCTTCTCTGTCTCCCTCCCTCTGTATCCCTCCGTTGTCTCCCTCCCTCTGTCTCCCTCCCTCTGTCTCCCTCCCTCTGTCTCCCTCCCTCTGTCTCTGTCCCTCTGTTTCCGTCCCTCTGTCTCCCTCCCTCTGTCTCTGTCCCTCTGTCTCCCTCCCTCTGTCTCTGTCCCTCTGTCTCTGTCCCTCTGTCTCTGTCCCTCTGTCTCCCTCCCTCTGTCTTCCTGCCTCTGTCTCTGTCCCTCTGTCTCCCTCCCTCTGTCTCCCTCTCTCTGTCTCCCTCTCTCTGTCTCCCTCTCTCTGTCTCCCTCTCACTGTGTCCCTCCCTCTGTGTCCCTCCCTCTGTCTCCCTCCCTCTGTCTCTGTCCCTCTGTCTCCCTCCCTCTGTCTATTTCCCTTGTTTCCCTCCCTCTGTCTCTCTCCCTGTGTCACTCCATTCCTCTGTCCCCCTCCCTCTGTCCCCCTCCTTCTGTCCCCCTCCCTCTGTCTCCCTCCCTCTGTCCCCCTCCCTCTGTCCCCCTCCATCTGTCCCCCTCCCTCTGTCTCTCCCTCCCTCTGTCTCCCTCCCTCTGTCCCCCTCCCTCTGTCCCCCTCCCTCTGTCTCTCCCTCCATCTGTTCCCCTCCCTCTGTCCCCCTCCCTCTGTCTCTCCCTCCCTCTGTTCCCCTCCCTCTGTTCCCCTTCCTCTGTCTCTGTCCCTCTGTCTCTGTCCATCTGTCGCCCTCGCTGTCTCCCTCCCTCCGTCTGCCTCCCACTGTCTCCCTCCCTCTGTCCCCCTCCCTCTGTCTCTGTCCCTCTGTCGCCCTCGCTGTCTTCCTCCCTCTGTCTTCCTCCCTCTGTCTCCCTCCCTCTGTCTCCCTCCCTCTGTCTCCCTCCCTCTGTCTCTCTCCCTCTGTCTCTCTCCCTCTGTCTCCCTCCCTCTGTCTCCCTCCCTCTGTCTCTCTCCCTCTGTCTCTCTCCCTCTGTCTCCCTCCCTCTGTCTCCCTCCCTCTGTCTCTGTCCCTCTGTCGCCCTCCTTCTGCCTCCCTCCCTCTGTCTCCCTCCCTCTGTCTCGCGCCCTGTCTCTGTCTCCCTCCCTCTGTTTCCCTCCCTCTGTGTCCCTCCCTCTGTGTCCCTCCCTCTGTGTCCCTCCCTCTGTCTCGCTCCCTCTGTCTCCCTCCCTCTGCCTCCCTCTCACTCTGCCTCCCTCTCCCTCTGTCTCCGTCCCTCTGTCTCACTCCCTCTGTCTCGGTCCCTCTGTCTCCCTCCCTCTGTCTCCCTCCCTCTGTCTCCCTCCCTCTGCCTCCTTCCCGCTGTTTCCCTCCCGCTGTCTCCCTCTCCCTCTGTCTCACTCCCCTCTGTCTCGGTCCCTCCGTTTCCCTCCCTCTGTCTTCCTCCCTCTGTCTACCTCCCACTGTCTCCCTCCCTCTGTCTCTGTCCCTCTGTCTCCCTCCCTCTGTCTCCCTCCCTCTGTCTCCCTCCCTCTGTCTCTGTCCCTCTGTCTCCCTACCTCTGTCTCCCTCCCTCTGTCTCTGTCCCTCTGTCTCCCTCCCTCTGTCTCTGTCCCTCTGTCTCCCTCCCTCGATCTTTTTCCCTCTGTCTCTGTCCCTGTGTCCCTCCCTCTGTCTCTGTCCCTCTGTCTCTGTCCCTCTGTCTCTGTCCCTCTGTCTCCCTCTCTTGTCTCCCTTTCGCTGTCTCCCTCCCTCTGTCTCCCTCCCTCTGTCTCCCTCCCTCTGTCTCCCTCCCTCTGTCGCCCTCCCTCTGTCGCCCTCCCTCTGTCGCCCTCCCTCTGTCGCCCTCGCTCTGTCGCCCTCCCTCTGTCTCGGTCCCTCTGTCTCGGTCCCTCTGTCTCCCTCCCTCTGTCTTACTGCCTCTGTCTCTGTCCCTCTGTCTCCCTCTCTCTGTCTCCCTCTCTCTGTCTCCCTCTCTCTGTCTCCCTCCCACTGTGTCCCTCCCACTGTGTCCCTCCCTCTGTGTCCCTCCCTCTGTGTCCCTCCCTCTGTGACTCTCCCTCTTACTCCCTCCCTCTGTCTCCCTCCCTCTGTCTCTGTCCCTCTGTCTCTGTCCCTCTGTCTCCCTCCCTCTGTCTCCCTCCCTCTGTCTCCCTCCTTCTGTCTCTGTCCCTCTGTTTCCGTCCCTCTGTCTCCCTCCCTCTGTCTCCGTTCCTCTGTCGCCCTCCCTCTGTCTCTGTCCCTCTGTCTCGATCCCTCTGTCTCTGTCCCTCTGTCTCTGTCCTTCTGTCTCCCTCCCTCTGTCTCCCTCCCTCTGTCTCCCTCCCTCTGTCTTCCTGCCTCTGTCTCTGTCCCTCTGTCTCCCTCCCTCTGTCTTCCTCCCTCTGTCTTCCTCCCTGTCTCTCTGTACCTCTGTCTCCCTCCCACTTTGTCCCTCCCTCTGTGTCCCTCCCTCTGTGACCCTCCCTCTGTCTCTGTCCCTCTGTCTCCCTCCCTCTGTCTCCATCCCTCTGTCTCCGTCCCTTTGTCTCCATCCCTCTGTCTCCCTCCCTCTGTCTATTTCCCTTGTTTCCCTCCCTCTGTCTCTCTCCCTGTGTCACTCCATTCCTCTGTCCCCCTCCCTCTGTCCCCCTCCCTCTGTCCCCCTCCCTCTGTCTCTCCCTCCCACTGTCTCCCTCCCTCTGTCTCCTTCCCTCTGTCTCTGTCCCTCTGTCTCTGTCCCTCTGTCTCTGTCCATCTGTCCCCCTCCATCTGTCCCTCTCCCTCTGTCCCCCTCCCTCTATCTCCCTCCCTCTGTCTCCCTCCCTCTGTCTCTCCCTCCCTCTGTCTCTCCCTCCCTCTGTCTCCCTCCCTCTGTCTCTGTCCCTCTGTCGCCCTCGCTGTCTTCCTCCCTCTGTCTTCCTCCCTCTGTCTCCCTCCCTCTGTCTCCATCCCTCTGTCTCCCTCCCTCTGTCTCTGTCCCTCTGTCTCGCGCCCTCTGTCTCCTTCCCTGTGTCTCTCCCTCTGTCCCCCTCCCTCTGCCTCTGTCTCCCTCCCTCTGTCTCTGTCCCTCTGTCATCCTCCCTCTGTCTCTCCCTCTGTTCCCCTTCCTCTGTCTCTGTCCCTCTCTATCCCTCTGTCTGTGTCAATCTCTCTGTCTCTCTCCCTCTGTCACTGTCCCTCTGTCGCCCTCGCTGTCTCCCTCCCTCTGTCCCCCTCCCTCTGTCCCCCTCCCTCTGTCTCCCTCCCTCTGTCTCCCTCCCTCTGTCTCTGTCCCTCTGTGTCCCTCCCTCTGTCTCCCTCCCTCTGTCTCCCTCCCTCTGCCTCCCTCTCCCTCTGTCTCTGTCCCTCTGTCTCACTCCCTCTGTCTCGGTCCCTCTGTTTTCCTCCCTCTGTCTCTCTGCCTCTGTCTTTGTCTCCCTCCCTCTGTCTCCCTCCCTCTGTCTCCTTCCCGCTGTTTCCCTCCCGCTGTCTCCCTCTCCCTCTGTCTCTGTCCCTCTGTCTCCCTCCCTCTGTCTCGGTCCCTCTGTCTTCCTCCCTCTGTCTCCCTCCCTCTGTCTCCCTCACTCTTTCTCTCCCTCCCTATGTCTCTCCCTCTGTCTCTGTCCCTCTGTACCCCTCCCTCTGTCCCCCTCCCTCTGTCTCTCCCTCCATCTGTCTCCGTCCCTCTGTCTCCCTCCCTCTGTCTCCCTCCCTCTGTCTCCCTCCCTCTGTCTCCCTCCCTCTGTCTCCCTCCCTCTGTCTCTGTCCCTCTATCTCCGTCCCTCGGTCTCCCTCCCACTGTCTCTGTCCCTCTGTCTCCCTCCCTCTATTTTTTTCCCTCTGTCTCTGTCCCTCTGTGTCCCTCCCTCTGTCTCTGTCCCTCTGTCTCTGTCCCTCTGTCTCCCTCCCTCTGTCTCCCTCCCTCTGTCTCCCTCCCTCTGTCTCCCTCCTTCTGTCTCTGTCCCTCTATCTCCGTCCCTCGGTCTCCCTCCCACTGTCTCTGTCCCTCTGTCTCCCTCCCTCTATCTTTTTCCCTCTGTCTCTGTCCCTCTGTGTCCCTCCCTCTGTCTCTGTCCCTCTGTCTCCGTCCCTCTGTCTCCCTCCCTCTGTCTCCCTCCCTCTGTCTCCCTCCCTCTGTCTCCCTCCTTCTGTCTCTGTACCTCTGTGTCCCTCCCTCTGTCTCTGTCTCCCTCCCTCTGTCTCCCTCCCTCTGTCTCCCTCCCTCTGTCTCCCTCCCTCTGTCTCCCTCCCTTGTCTCCCTCCCTCTGTCTCCCTCCCTCGGTCTCTGTCCCTCGGTGTCTGTCCCTCTGTCTCCCTCCCTCTGTCTCCCTCCCTCTGTCTCTGTCCCTCTGTCTCTGTCCCTCGGTCTCCCTCCCACTGTCTCTGTCCCTCTGTCTCCCTCCCTCTATCTTTTTCCCTCTGTCTCTGTCCCTCTGTGTCCCTCCCTCTGTCTCTGTCCCTCTGTCTCCCTCCCTCTGTCTCCCTCCCTCTGTCTCCCTCCCTCTGTCTCCCTCCTTCTGTCTCTGTACCTCTGTGTCCCTCCCTCTGTCTCTGTCTCCCTCCCTCTGTCTCCCTCCCTCTGTCTCCCTCCCTCTGTCTCCCTCCCTTGTCTCCCTCCCTCTGTCTCCCTCCCTCGGTCTCTGTCCCTCGGTGTCTGTCCCTCTGTCTCTGTCCCTCGGTGTCTGTCCCTCTGTCTCCCTCCCTCTGTCTCCCTCCCTCTGTCTCTGTCCCTCTGTCTCTGTCCCTCTGTCTCCCTCCCTCTGTCTCCCTCCCTCTGTCTCCCTCCCTCTGTCTCTTTCCCTCTGTCTCTGGTCCCTCTGTGGTCCCTCCCTCTGTGTCCCTGCCTCTGTCTCTGTCTCCCTTCTTCTCTGTCTCCCTCCCTCTGTCCTCCCTCCCTCTGTCTCTGTCCCTCTGTTTCCGTCCCTCTGTCTCCCTCTCTCTGTCTCCCTCTCACTTTGTCCCTCCCTCTGTGTCCCTCCCTCTGTGTCCCTCCCTCTGTGACCCTCCCCTCAGTCTCTGTCCCTCTGTCTCTGTCCCTTTGTCTCCCTCCCTCTGTCTCCCTCCCTCTGTCTCCGTCCCTCTGTCTCCCTCCCTCTGTCTCCGTCCCTCTGTCGCCCTCCCTCTGTCTCTGTCCCTCTGTCTCAATCCCTCTGTCTCTGTCCCTCTGTCTCTGTCCTTCTGTCTCCCTCCCTCTGTCTCCGCCCCTCTGTCTCACTCCCTCTGTCCTCCCTCCCTCTGTCTCTGTCCCTCTCTCTGTCCCTTTGTCTCCCTCCCTCTGTCTCCCTCCCTCTGTCTCTCTCCCACTGTCTCCCTCCCTCTGTCTCTGTCCCTCTGTCTCTGTCCTCTGTCTCCCTCCCTGTGTCTCTCCCCTCCCTCTGTCTCCATCCCTCTGTCTCCGTCCCTTTGTCTCCATCCCTCTGTCTCCCTCCCTCTGTCTATTTCCCTTGTTTCCCTCCCTCTGTCTCTCTCCCTGTGTCACTCCATTCCTCTGTCTCCCCTCCCTCTGTCCCCCTCCCTCTGTCCCCCTCCCTCTGTCCCCCCTCCCTCTGTCCCCCTCCGTCTGTCTCCCTCCCTCTGTCTCTCCCTCCCTCTGTTCCCCTTCCTCTGTTTCTGTCCCTCTGTCTCTGTCCATCTGTCCCCCTCCATCTGTCCCTCTCCCTCTGTCCCCCTCCCTCCGTCTGCCTCCCACTGTCTGCCTCCCTCTGTCCGCCTCCCTCTATCTCCCTCCCTCTGTCTCCCTCCCTCTGTCTCCCTCCCTCTGTCCCCCTCCCTCTGTCTCCCTCCCTCTGTCTCTGTCCCTCTGTCTCCGTCCCTCTGTCTCACTCCCTCTGTCTCTGTCCCTCTGTCTCCCTCCCTCTGTCTCCCTCCCTCTGTCTCCCTCCCTCTGTCTCCCTTCGTCTGTCTCCCTCCCTCTGTCTCCCTCCTTCTGTCTCCCTCCCTCTTCTCCCTCCCATTGTCTCCCTCCCTCTGAGTCCCTCCCTCTGTCTCCCTTCCTCTGTCTCTGTCCCACTGTCTCCCTCCCTCTGTCTCTGTCCCTCTGTCTCCCTCCCTCTGTGTCCCTCCCTCTGTCTCCCTCCCTCTGTCTCTCCCTCCATCTCTCTCTCTCTCCCCTCTCTCCTTGTCTCCCTCCCTCTGTCTCCCTCCCTCTGTCTCCCTCCTTCTGTCTCTGTACCTCTGTGTCCCTCCCTCTGTCTCTGTCTCCCTCCCTCTGTCTCCCTCCCTCTGTCTCCCTCCCTCTGTCTCCCTCCCTCTGTCTCCCTCCCTTGTCTCCCTCCCTCTGTCTCCATCCCTCGGTCTCTGTCCCTCGGTGTCTGTCCCTCTGTCTCCCTCCCTCTGTCTCCCTCCCTCTGTCTCTGTCCCTCTGTCTCCGTCCCTCGGTCTCCCTCCCACTGTCTCTGTCCCTCTGTCTCCCTCCCTCTGTCTCCCTCCCTCTGTCTCCCTCCCTCTGTCTCTTTCGCTCTGTCTCTGTCCCTCTGTGTCCCTCCCTCTGTGTCCCTGCCTCTGTCTCTGTCTCCCTTCTTCTCTGTCTCCCTCCCTCTGTCTCCCTCCCTCTGTCTCTGTCCCTCTGTTTCCGTCCCTCTGTCTCCCTCTCTCTGTCTCCCTCTCACTTTGTCCCTCCCTCTGTGTCCCTCCCTCTGTGTCCCTCCCTCTGTGACCCTCCCTCAGTCTCTGTCCCTCTGTCTCTGTCCCTTTGTCTCCCTCCCTCTGTCTCCCTCCCTCTGTCTCCGTCCCTCTGTCTCCCTCCCTCTGTCTCCGTCCCTCTGTCGCCCTCCCTCTGTCTCTGTCCCTCTGTCTCAATCCCTCTGTCTCTGTCCCTCTGTCTCTGTCCTTCTGTCTCCCTCCCTCTGTCTCCGCCCCTCTGTCTCACTCCCTCTGTCTCCCTCCCTCTGTCTCTGTCCCTCTGTCTCTGTCCCTCTGTCTCCCTCCCTCTGTCTCTGTCCCTTTGTCTCCCTCCCTCTGTCTCCCTCCCTCTGTCTCTCTCCCACTGTCTCCCTCCCTCTGTCTCTGTCCCTCTGTCTCTGTCCCTCTGTCTCCCTCCCTGTGTCTCTCCCTCCCTCTGTCTCCATCCCTCTGTCTCCGTCCCTTTGTCTCATCCCTCTGTCTCCCTCCCTCTGTCTATTTCCCTTGTTTCCCTCCCTCTGTCTCTCTCCCTGTGTCACTCCATTCCTCTGTCTCCCTCCCTCTGTCCCCCTCCCTCTGTCCCCCTCCCTCTGTCCCCCTCCCTCTGTCCCCCTCCCTCTGTCTCCCTCCCTCTGTCTCTCCCTCCCTCTGTTCCCCTTCCTCTGTTTCTGTCCCTCTGTCTCTGTCCATCTGTCCCCCTCCATCTGTCCCTCTCCCTCTGTTCCCTCCCTCCGTCTGCCTCCCACTGTCTGCCTCCCTCTGTCCGCCTCCCTCTATCTCCCTCCCTCTGTCTCCCTCCCTCTGTCTCCCTCCCTCTGTCCCCCTCCCTCTGTCTCCCTCCCTCTGTCTCTGTCCCTCTGTCTCCGTCCCTCTGTCTCACTCCCTCTGTCTCTGTCCCTCTGTCTCCCTCCCTCTGTCTCCCTCCCTCTGTCTCCCTCCCTCTGTCTCCCTTCGTCTGTCTCCCTCCCTCTGTCTCCCTCCTTCTGTCTCCCTCCCTCTTCTCCCTCCCATTGTCTCCCTCCCTCTGAGTCCCTCCCTCTGTCTCCCTTCCTCTGTCTCTGTCCCACTGTCTCCCTCCCTCTGTCTCTGTCCCTCTGTCTCCCTCCCTCTGTGTCCCTCCCTCTGTCTCCCTCCCTCTGTCTCTCCCTCCATCTCTCTCTCTCTCCCCTCTCTCCTTGTCTCCCTCCCTCTGTCTCCCTCCCTCTGTCTCTCCATCCCTCTGTCTCTGTCCCTCTGTCCCCCTCCCTCTGTCCCCCCTCCCTCTTTTCTCCTCCCTCTGTCCCCCTCCCTCTGTCCTCCTCCCTCTGTCTCCCTCCCTCTGCCTCTGTCCCTTGTCTCCCTCCCTCTGTCTCCCTCCCTCTGTCTCTATCTCCCTCCCTCTGTCTCCCTCTCTCAGTCTCCCTCCCTCTGTCTCTGTCCCTCTCTATCCCTCTGTCTGTGTCAATCTCTCTGTCTCTCTCCCTCTGTCACTGTCCCTCTGTCGCCCTCGCTGTCCCCCTCCCTCTGTCCCCCTCCCTCTGTCCCCCTCCCTCTGTCCCCCTCCCTCTGTCCCCCTCCCTCTGTCTCCCTCCCTCTGTCTCCCTCCCTCTGTTTCTGTCCCTCTGTGTCCCTCCCTCTGTGTCCCTCCCTCTGTCTCCCTCCCTCTGTCTCCCTCCCTCTGTCTCACTCCCTCTGTCTCGGTCCCTCTGTTTTCCTCCCTCTGTCTCTCTGCCTCTGTCTCTGTCTCCCTCCCTCTGTCTCCCTCCCTCTGCCTCCTTCCCGCTGTCTCCCTCTCCCTCTGTCTCACTCCCTCTGTCTCGGTCCTTCTGTCTCCCTCCCTCTGTCTTCCTCCCTCTGTCCACCTCCCACTGTCTCCCTCCCTCTATCTCCCTCCCTCTATCTCTGTCACTCTGTCTTGTCCCTCTGTCTCCCTCCCTCTGTCTCCCTCCCTCTGTCTCTGTCCCTCAGTCTCCCTCCCTCTGTCTCCCTCCCTCTGTCTCCCTCCCTCTGTCTCTGTCCCTCTGTCTCCCTCCCTCTGTCTCCCTCCCTCTGTCTCCCTCCCTCTGTCTCTGTCCCTCTGTCTCCCTCCCTCTGTCTCCCTCCCTCTGTCTCCCTCCTTCTGTCTCTGTACCTCTGTGTCCCTCCCTCTGTCTCTGTCCCTCTGTCTCTGTCTCCCTCCCTCTATCTCCCTCCCTCTATCTCTGTCACTCTGTCTTGTCCCTCTGTCTCCCTCCCTCTGTCTCCCTCCCTCTGTCTCTGTCCCTCAGTCTCCCCTCCCTCTGTCTCCCTCCCTCTGTCTCCCCTCCCTCTGTCTCCCTCCCTCTGTCTCTGTCCCTTTATCTCGGTCCCTCTGTCTCCCTCCCTCTGTCTCTGTCCCTCTGTCTCCCTCCCTCTGTCTCCCTCCCTCTGTCTCTGTCCCTTTATCTCTGTCCCTCTGTCTCCCTCCGTCGATCTTTTTCCCTCTGTCTCTGTCCCTCTGTGTCCCTCCCTCTGTCTCTGTCCCTCTGTCTCTGTCCCTCTGTCTCCCTCCCTCTGTCTCCCTCCCTCTGTCTCTGTCCCTCTGTCTCCCTCCCTCTGTCTCCCTCCCTCTGTCTCTGTCCCTTTATCTCTGTCCCTCTGTCTCCCTCCGTCGATCTTTTTCCCTCTGTCTCTGTCCCTCTGTGTCCCTCCCTCTGTCTCTGTCCCTCTGTCTCTGTCCCTCTGTCTCCCTCCCTCTGTCTCCCTCCCTCTGTCTCTGTCCCTCTGTCTCCCTCCCTCTGTCTCCCTCCCTCTGTCTCCCTCCCTCTGTCGCCCTCCCTCTGTCTCGGTCCCTCTGTCTCGGTCCCTCTGTCTCTGTCCCTCTGTCTCCCTCCCTCTGTCTTACTGCCTCTGTCTCTGTCCCTCTGTCTCCCTCTCTCTGTCTCCCTCTCTCTGTCTCCCTCTCTCTGTCTCCCTCCCTCTGTGTCCCTCCCTCTGTGACTCTCCCTCTGTCTCTGTCCCTCTGTCTCCCCTCCCTCTGTCTCTCTCCCTCTGTCTCCCTCTGTCTGTCTCCCTCCCTCTGTCTCTGTCCCTCTGTCTCTGTCCTCTGTCTCTGTCCCTCTGTCTCCCCTCCCTCTGTCTCCCTCACTCTTTCTCTCCCTCCCTATGTCTCTCCCTCTGTCCCCCTCCCTCTGTCCCCCTCCCTCTGTCCCCCTCCCTCTGTCTCTCCCTCCATCTGTCTCCCTCCCTCTGTCTCCCTCCCTCTGTCTCCCTCCCTCTGTCTCTGTCCCTCTATCTCCGTCCCTCGGTCTCCCTCCCACTGTCTCTGTCCCTCTGTCTCCCTCCCTCTATCTTTTTCCCTCTGTCTCTGTCCGTCTGTATCCCTCCCTCTGTCTCTGTCCCTCTGTCTCCCTCCCTCTGTCTCCCTCCCTCTGTCTCCCTCCCTCTGTCTCCCTCCTTCTGTCTCTGTACCTCTGTGTCCCTCCCTCTGTCTCTGTCCCTCTGTCTCTGTCTCCCCTCCCTCTATCTCCCTCCCTCTATCTCTGTCACTCTGTCTTGTCCCTCTGTCTCCCTCCCTCTGTCTCCCTCCCTCTGTCTCTGTCCCTCAGTCTCCCTCCCTCTGTCTCCCTCCCTCTGTCTCCCTCCCTCTGTCTCCCTCCCTCTGTCTCTGTCCCTCTGTCTCCCTCCCTCTGTCTCCCTCCCTCTGTCTCCCTCCCTCTGTCTCCCTCCCTCTGTCTCCCTCCCTCTGTCTCTGTCCCTCTGTCTCCCTCCCTCTGTCTCCCTCCCTCTGTCTCTGTCCCTTTATCTCTGTCCCCTCTGTCTCCCTCCGTCGATCTTTTTCCCTCTGTCTCTGTCCCTCTGTGTCCCTCCCTCTGTCTCTGTCCCTCTGTCTCTGTCCCTCTTTCTCCCTACCTCTGTCCTCCCTCCCTCTGTCTCTGTCCCTCTGTCTCCCTCCCTCTGTCTCCCTCCCTCTGTCTCCCTCCCTCTGTCGCCCTCCCTCTGTCGCCCTCCCTCTGTCTCGGTCCCTCTGTCTCGGTCCCTCTGTCTCTGTCCCTCTGTCTCCCTCCCTCTGTCTTACTGCCTCTGTCTCTGTCCCTCTGTCTCCCTCTCTCTGTCTCCCTCTCTCTGTCTCCCTCTCTCTGTCTCCCTCCCTCTGTGTCCCTCCCTCTGTGACTCTCCCTCTGTCTCTGTCCCTCTGTCTCCCTCCCTCTGTCTCTCTCCCTCTGTCTCCCTCCGTCTGTCTCCCTCCCTCTGTCTCTGTCCCTCTGTCTCTGTCCCTCTGTCTCCCTCCCTCTGTCTCCCTCACTCTTTCTCTCCCTCCCTATGTCTCTCCCTCTGTCCCCCTCCCTCTGTCCCCCTCCCTCTGTCCCCCTCCCTCTGTCTCTCCCTCCATCTGTCTCCCTCCCTCTGTCTCCCTCCCTCTGTCTCCCTCCCTCTGTCTCTGTCCCTCTATCCTCCGTCCCTCGGTCTCCCTCCCACTGTCTCTGTCCCTCTGTCTCCCTCCCTCTATCTTTTTCCCTCTGTCTCTGTCCGTCTGTATCCCTCCCTCTGTCTCTGTCCCTCTGTCTCCCTCCCTCTGTCTCCCTCCCTCTGTCTCCCTCCCTCTGTCTCCCTCCTTCTGTCTCTGTACCTCTGTGTCCCTCCCTCTGTCTCTGTCCCTCTGTCTCTGTCTCCCTCCCTCTGTCTCCCTCCCTCTGTCGCCCTCCCTCTGTCGCCCTCCCCTCTGTCCCCCTCCCTCTGTCTCCCTCCCTCTGTCTCCCTCCCTCTGTCTCCTTCCCGCTGTTTCCCTCCCGCTGTCTCCCTCTCCCTCTGTCTCACTCCCTCTGTCTCGGTCCCACTGTTTCCCTCCCGCTGTCTTCCTCCCTCTGTCTACCTCCCACTGTCTCCCTCCCTCTATCTCCCTCCCTCTGTCTCCCTCCCTCTGTCTCTGTCCCTCTGTCTCCCTCCCTCTGTCTCCCTCCCTCTGTCTCCCTCCCTCTGTCTCCCTCCCTCTGTCTCTGTCCCTCTGTCTCTGTCCCTCTGTCTCCCTCCCTCTGTCTCCCTCCCTCTGTCTCTGTCCCTCTGTCTTGGTCCCTCTGTCTCGGTCCCTCTGTCTCTGTCCCTCTGTCTCCCTCCCTCTGTCTTACTGCCTCTGTCTCTGTCCCTCTGTCTCCCTCTCTCTGTCTCCCTCTCTCTGTCTCCCTCTCTCTGTCTCCCTCCCTCTGTGTCCCTCCCTCTGTGTCCCTCCCTCTGTGACTCTCCC
>JANJGN010004462.1:30000-33060 GCA_026770705.1 Isurus oxyrinchus | reverse complement strand
TGGCTCGGGGTTCGGGTTAGGGTTAGCGGTTAGGCTTAGGGCTGGGGGTTAGGTTTGCGGCAAATGGTTTACCGGTTAGCAGGCAGGGTAGCCGGCCATTATTCAGGGCTTTCGGCATGGTAGTAAAGGTGCGCTGAGCTGCACAACACAGCCGCTGGTCCACGGGATATGTACAGCACAGGGGAACCTGTGAACCAGTTAGCAGACAAGGCAGCCGACCGGTAATTATAGCCTCCCGCCGGGTAATAGAGGCGCAGTCAGCTGCAGAACACACCAGCAGGTCCAAGGACTAAGTACAGAATGAGGACACGGGCAGCCGGTCAGCAGGCAGGGCTGCCGGCCGGTAATTACAGCCTCCCGCCCGGTCATAGGGGTGCAGTTAAGCTGCAGAACACACCAGCAGGTCCAAGGACTAAGTACAGAATGAGGACACGGGCAGCCGGTCAGCAGGCAGGGCTGCCGGCCGGTAATTACAGCCTCCCGCCCGGTCATAGGGTGCAGTTAGCTGCAGAACACACCAGCAGGTCCAAGGACTAAGTACAGAATGAGGACACGGGCAGCCGGTCAGCAGGCAGGGATGCCGGCCTGCCATAGGGGTGCAGTTAGCTGCACAACACACCAGCAGGTCCAAGGACTAAGGACAGAATGGGGACACGGGCAGCCAGTTAGCAGGCAGGGCTGCCGGCCGGTAATTACAGCCTCCCGCCCCGGTCATAGGGGTGCAGTTAACTGCAGAACACACCAGCAGGTCCAGGGACTCAGTACCAAACGGGGAATCGGTTAAGCGGTTACCTGGCAGGGCAGCCGACCAGTAATCATAGCCTCCGCCCGGTCGTAGGGGTGCAGTTAGCTGCAGAACACACCAGCAGGTCCAGGAATGTTGTGCAGGACGGGGAAATGCTTAACGGGTTAGCAGGCCGGGCAGCCGGCCGGTAGTTGGAGCCGCCCGCCCGGTCGTACGGGAGCCGTCATCAGCCGGCATCCCGAGCAGCTGAAAAGTCTAAGCGCAGAATGGGGACATGGTGAACCAGTCAGCCAGCGGGCAGGGAAGGGTCGAAACGGCCTGAAATACCGGGCCGGCGGGCCAAGATGGCTGCCGGGGGGCGTATTCCAGGGCCCCCACGTGAGGGGCCGGGGCTGGGGGCCGAGCCGGGCAAGCGCGGTTGAGAAACAGCCGAGTCCGAGCAGGGGGAAATCATTAACCGGTGATCCGGTTCGACCCCCCCGGTGGCCGAGGCGGGGAGGGTCGACCCGGGAAAGGTTGGGTGTTCGGTGTCCCTCAGGGCGGTCCCGAGCGCGTCCTAAAATAATCCGGGCTCCTGGGCCCTTTTTTGAAAAAGAACCGGTCGGGGAGCGGGTGCAATCCGGAAGGCCTGGCGGGGCTTCGGTGCCTCTTCCTCGGTATGACTACCGGAGGGTCGTCGGCCTGAATGACGGTTGCATTTGCTGGCTGTGGAGGTTGGCGGGCTATCTGCAGAATAGGAGGAGGGGTGGCAAATCGAGAATGGGTCGACTTCGCCAAGTGCCTTCTCGAGCCTCCAGGTCTGCAGGGACCGACCCAGGCTGCCGCCAAACCGACCGGGAGGCCCCGCCGTCGGCCATTTTTGGTCATTTTCGGCATTTTTCGCCTCTTTTCGGCCGGTCAAGAAAAGCGGCGGCCCTGACACCCGGGCGTGCACGGGGAAGGCTCCCCCTCGCCGGAGGACCGGAGTTTGCCCCGGAAACCTCCGGAAGCCGGCCGGGGAAGGCGGGCTTCGGCCCGTTGCACCTCCGGCTGCGTCCGAAGGCCGGGGGAAGTGGCCCCTGGGCCCGTGTGAGGGAAATCCGTGCCAAGACGGAAGTCCATGAGGTCGGATCCGAAGCTTCTGCCGGGCCCCGGTGGAGGCATTCCCGCTAGGCGGGGCGAATCGGCCCGGCCACGGGGCGGGTTGCAATTGTTGGAGGGGGGCTGCCGGAGCTAGATAATGATTTCCCCTCGGTCTCCCGATGGGGAAACGGCGAAAGGAGGTGTCGCGGGCTTTCGAGGCCTCCTCGGCGGCTGGACTACCGACCGACATCTCGGCTGCATTTGCTGGCTGGGGGGGTTGGCGGGGGTATCTGCAGAATGGTAGGAGGTGGCAAGTCGAGAATCGGTCGACAGCTCCGAGTGCCGTCTCGAGCCTCCAGTCCGCAGGGACCGATCCAGGCTGCCGCCTAACCGACCAGGAGGCCCCGCCGTCGGCCATTTTTGTCCATTTTCCGGCATTTTTTACCGTCTTTCGGTCGGTCACGGAAAGCGGCGACCGGAAGCCCGGGCGTGCCCGGGGACGGCTCCCACTGGCCCCGGGGACCGGATTTGCCCCGGTCGGAGCCCCGGAAACGCACCCGAAGCCGGCCGGAGAAGGCGGCTAAGGGCAATGCACCTCGGATTGAATTTGCGCACCGGGGAAAGTGGCCTCGGGGCCCGCGAGGTGTGACGGTGTGCCTTCGGTAAGCTCTGGAGAAATGGGTAACCAATGCACCTCGGACTGAATGTGCAGGACGTGCAACGGGGCCTCCGGGTCCGCGAGATATCGCAGGTTGGCCTCGGTAAGCCTCTGGAGAAATGGCTACCAATGGGACAGTGGCCCTGAGAAATCATTAACCATTTGGACTTCGTCTCTGGCAGAGAGGCAAGTGTGGGGCAGAAATCATTAACCATTTGGACTTCGTCTCTGGCACAGAGGCAAGTGCAGTGGAGAAATCATGAACCATTTGGACTTAGTCTCTGGCAGCGAGGCAAGTGTGGTGCAGAAATCATTAACCATTTGGACTTAGTCTCTGGCAGCGAGGCAAGTGTGGCGGAGAAATCATTAACCGTTTGGACTTCGTCTCTGGCAGAGAGGCAAGTGTGGTGCAGAAATCATTAACCATTTGGACTTCGTCTCTGGCACAGAGGCAAGTGCAGTGGAGAAATCATTAACCATTTGGACTAGTCTCTGGCAGCGAGGCAAGTGTGGCGGAGAAATCATTAACCGTTTGGACTTCGTCTCTGGCAGAGAGGCAAGTGTGGTGCAGAAATCATTAACCATTTGGACTTAG
>JANJGN010004462.1:12500-17500 GCA_026770705.1 Isurus oxyrinchus | reverse complement strand
CGCGCGGTTTGGCTCTAATGAGTGGAGGCGGGCTTAATATACGCCTAAGGGGGGCAATCTGGGGAGCGTGGCCGTGCCAGAGCAGCTCTTGGGCGGGGTGGGAATGTGGATTTGGGTCGGTGATGATGGAAGGGCGGGAGTTAACGGGGTTGAATGGCTGGCAAGGGGGTTTCGGGTGCGGTGAGCTGGAAGGGATTGTCAGCTTGTAAGGCATAGGCTTAGCGAGGGCGTGGGAGGTCCGAGCAGCAAGCGGGTGGATGTGGCGGTGTTGGCCGGGCAGAGCGTCGCCATTGCCGGATGGGCAGAGTGGATTGGGGTCGGTGTTGGGTGGAGAGGCTGTTTTGTTAGGGAAGGCTGGGGGCTGGAAGAGGGTTGATGTTGGTGGCGTTGCAAGAGTGTGCCGGCGCGGGAATGGTGGCGAAGGCGGCGGATTGGTAGCCGGGATTGTGAGTGTTGGTGTTGGGGTCGGGGATGGGGTTTGGGTAAGTTTCAGGGGGTTAGGGGTTAGGGTACGGGTTAGGGTTAGGGGTTAGGCTTCGGGTTGCGGCAAATGGTTAACTGGTTACTAGGCAGGGTAGCCGACCGTTAATCCGGCTCTCCGGCCCGCTTATAAGGGTGCACTAAGATGCAGAGCACACCAGCTGGTCCACGTGCGATGTAAAAAGCGGGCAACCAGTTAGCAGACACGGCAGCCGGCAGGTAATTTAGGCCGCCCGCCCGCCCGCCCGCCCGCCCGGTAGTACGGCTGCATGTAGCTGCAGAGCAGCCAAGCGGCTGCTGAGAGTAAGTACTGAAGGGGAAATGGTTAACCGGTTAGCAGGCAGGGCAGCCGGCCGGTAATCGGAGCCGTCCACGCGGTACTATGGCTGCCGTTAGCTGCAGAACAGCCCAGCCGCTGCTGAGAGTGGGTAATGAAGGGGAAATGGTGAACCAGACAACAGGCAGCGCAGCCGACCGTTAATTACAGCCTCCCGCCGGGTAATACGGGTGCAGTAAACTGCAGAAGACGCCAGCAGGTCCAGGGAATGTGTCCAGGACGTGGAAATGGTTAACCGGTCAGCAGGAAGGTCAGCCGGCCGGTAGTACGGGTGCAGTCAGCAGCCGGCATCCCGAGCAGCTGAAAAGTCTTAAGCGCGGAATGGGGAAATCATTAACCTGTCAGCAAGCCGGCAGGGAAAGGGTGAAACGGCTTAAAATATCGAGGCGGCAAGGAAGAAATGGCAACCGGGGGCGGGGCGGATTCACAGTCACCACGTGAGAGGGGCGGTGCCTGGAGGCCGGGCAGGCGGTTGGCCGAAGGCCCGATACTCCGGGTGCTGTCAGCATTTCGCTTGCCGAGCTGCTCTAAAGTCGAGGTGCAGAACGGCGAAATCATTAACCGGCAAGCGGATGCATGGCAGCGGGCAGGGAAGGGTCAAAACGGCCTGAAATACCGGAGCGGCGGGCCAAGATGGCTGCCGGGGGGCGTATTCAGCGGTCGCACGTGACGGGGCGGTGCCCGGAGGCCGAGCCGCGCAAGCGCGATTTAAAGCGAGCAAAGTCCGAGCAGGAGCGATATCGTTGGCCATTCAGCCGGTTCGAGCCTGGTGGCCGAGGCGGGGAGGGTGGAACCGGGGAAAGGCTGGGTGTTCGGTGTCCGCCCGGGTGGTCCGGAGTTTTATTCGGGTTAGGGTTAGCGGTTAGGCTTAGGGCTGGGGTTAGGGTTGGGGCGTTAGGGTTAGGGGAAGTGTCAGGGGTAGGGGTAGGGTTAGAGTTAGGGGCTTGGCTTGGTGTTCGTGTCGGGGAAGGGGACAAGGCTAGTTTATTGTTGGCTCGGGGTTCGGGTTAGGGTTAGCGGTTAGGCTTAGGGCTGGGGTTAGGTTTGCGGCAAATGGTTTACCGGTTAGCAGGCAGGGTAGCCGGCCATTATTCAGGGCTTTCGGCATGGTAGTAAAGGTGCGCTGAGCTGCACAACACAGCCGCTGGTCCACGGGATATGTACAGCACAGGGGAACCTGTGAACCAGTTAGCAGACAAGGCAGCCGACCGGTAATTATAGCCTCCCGCCGGGTAATAGAGGCGCAGTCAGCTGCAGAACACACCAGCAGGTCCAAGGACTAAGTACAGAATGAGGACACGGGCAGCCGGTCAGCAGGCAGGGCTGCCGGCCGGTAATTACAGCCTCCCGCCCGGTCATAGGGGTGCAGTTAGCTGCAGAACACACCAGCAGGTCCAAGGACTAAGTACAGAATGAGGACACGGGCAGCCGGTCAGCAGGCAGGGCTGCCGGCCGGTAATTACAGCCTCCCGCCCGGTCATAGGGGTGCAGTTAGCTGCAGAACACACCAGCAGGTCCAAGGACTAAGTACAGAATGAGGACACGGGCAGCCGGTCAGCAGGCAGGGATGCCGGCCTGCCATAGGGGTGCAGTTAGCTGCACAACACACCAGCAGGTCCAAGGACTAAGGACAGAATGGGGACACGGGCAGCCAGTTAGCAGGCAGGGCTGCCGGCCGGTAATTACAGCCTCCCGCCCGGTCATAGGGGTGCAGTTAACTGCAGAACACACCAGCAGGTCCAGGGACTCAGTACCAAACGGGGAATCGGTTAAGCGGTTACCTGGCAGGGCAGCCGACCAGTAATCATAGCCTCCCGCCCGGTCGTAGGGGTGCAGTTAGCTGCAGAACACACCAGCAGGTCCAGGGAATGTGTGCAGGACGGGGAAATGCTTAACGGGTTAGCAGGCCGGGCAGCCGGCCGGTAGTTGGAGCCGCCCGCCCGGTCGTACGGGAGCCGTCATCAGCCGGCATCCCGAGCAGCTGAAAAGTCTAAGCGCAGAATGGGGACATGGTGAACCAGTCAGCCAGCGGGCAGGGAAGGGTCGAAACGGCCTGAAATACCGGGCCGGCGGGCCAAGATGGCTGCCGGGGGGCGTATTCAGGGCCCCCACGTGAGGGGCCGGGGCTGGGGGCCGAGCCGGGCAAGCGCGGTTGAGAAACAGCCGAGTCCGAGCAGGGGGAAATCATTAACCGGTGATCCGGTTCGACCCCCCCCGGTGGCCGAGGCGGGGAGGGTCGACCCGGGGAAAGGTTGGGTGTTCGGTGTCCCTCAGGGCGGTCCCGAGCGCGTCCTAAAATAATCCGGGCTCCTGGGCCCTTTTTTGAAAAAGAACCGGTCGGGGAGCGGGTGCAATCCGGAAGGCCTGGCGGGGCTTCGGTGCCTCTTCCTCGGTATGACTACCGGAGGGTCGTCGGCCTGAATGACGGTTGCATTTGCTGGCTGTGGAGGTTGGCGGGCTATCTGCAGAATAGGAGGAGGTGGCAAATCGAGAATGGGTCGACTTCGCCAAGTGCCTTCTCGAGCCTCCAGGTCTGCAGGGACCGACCCAGGCTGCCGCCAAACCGACCGGGAGGCCCCGCCGTCGGCCATTTTTGGTCATTTTCGGCATTTTTCGCCTCTTTCGGCCGGTCAAGAAAAGCGGCGGCCTGACACCCGGGCGTGCACGGGGAAGGCTCCCCCTCGCCGGGAGGACCGGAGTTTGCCCCGGAAACCTCCGGAAGCCGGCCGGGAAGGCGGCTTCGGCCCGATGCACCTCCGGCTGCGTCCGAAGGCCGGGGGAAGTGGCCCCTGGGCCCGTGTGAGGGAAATCCGTGCCAAGACGGAAGTCCATGAGGTCGGATCCGAAGCTTCTGCCGGGCCCCCGGTGGAGGCATTCCCGCTAGGCGGGGCGAATCGGCCCGGCCACGGGGCGGGTTGCAATTGTTGGAGGGGGGCTGCCGGAGCTAGATAATGATTTCCCCTCGGTTCTCCCGATGGGGAAACGGCGAAAGGAGGTGTCGCGGGCTTTCGAGGCCTCCTCGGCGGCTGGACTACCGACCGACATCTCGGCTGCATTTGCTGGCTGGGGGGGTTGGCGGGGTATCTGCAGAATGGTAGGAGGTGGCAAGTCGAGAATCGGTCGACAGCTCCGAGTGCCGTCTCGAGCCTCCAGGTCCGCAGGGACCGATCCAGGCTGCCGCCTAACCGACCAGGAGGCCCCGCCGTCGGCCATTTTTGTCCATTTTCGGCATTTTTTACCGTCTTTCGGTCGGTCACGGAAAGCGGCGACCGGAAGCCCGGGCGTGCCCGGGGACGGCTCCCACTGGCCCCGGGGACCGGATTTGCCCCGGTCGGAGCCCCGGAAACGCACCCGAAGCCGGCCGGAGAAGGCGGCTAAGGGCAATGCACCTCGGATTGAATTTGCGCACCGGGGAAAGTGGCCTCGGGGCCCGCGAGGTGTGACGGTGTGCCTTCGGTAAGCTTCTGGAGAAATGGGTAACCAATGCACCTCGGACTGAATGTGCAGGACGTGCAACGGGGCCTCCGGGTCCGCGAGATATCGCAGGTTGGCCTCGGTAAGCCTCTGGAGAAATGGCTAACCAATGGGACAGTGGCCCTGAGAAATCATTAACCATTTGGACTTCGTCTCTGGCAGAGAGGCAAGTGTGGTGCAGAAATCATTAACCATTTGGACTTCGTCTCTGGCACAGAGGCAAGTGCAGTGGAGAAATCATGAACCATTTGGACTTAGTCTCTGGCAGCGAGGCAAGTGTGGTGCAGAAATCATTAACCATTTGGACTTAGTCTCTGGCAGCGAGGCAAGTGTGGCGGAGAAATCATTAACCGTTTGGACTTCGTCTCTGGCAGAGAGGCAAGTGTGGTGCAGAAATCATTAACCATTTGGACTTCGTCTCTGGCACAGAGGCAAGTGCAGTGGAGAAATCATTAACCATTTGGACTTAGTCTCTGGCAGCGAGGCAAGTGTGGCGGAGAAATCATTAACCGTTTGGACTTCGTCTCTGGCAGAGAGGCAAGTGTGGTGCAGAAATCATTAACCATTTGGACTTAGTCTCTGGCAGCGAGGCAAGTGTGGCGGAGAAATCATTAACCGTTTGGACTTAGTCTCTGGCAGAGAGGCAAGTGTGGTGCAGAAATCATGAACCATTTGGACTTCGTCTCTGGCACAGAGGCAAGTGCAGTGG
>JANJGN010004461.1:0-33081 GCA_026770705.1 Isurus oxyrinchus | reverse complement strand
CGGGGGGGTTTTGGGGACATTGTCTCGGGGGAGTATGGGTGGGTGTTTTGGGGACATTGTCTCGGGGGGGGTTTGAGGACATTGTCTCGGGGGGGTTTGGGGACATTGTCTCGGGGGTGTTTTGGGGGGTAGTTTTGGGGACATTGTCTCGTGGGGGGTTTTGGGGACATTGTCTTGGGGGGTTTTGGGAACATTGCCTCGGGGTTTTTGGGGGTCCGGTTTTTGGGGACATTGTCTCGGGGGGGTTTTGGGGACATTGTCTCGGGGCGGGTTTTTGGGGACGTTGTCTCGGGGGGGTTTTGGGGACATTGTCTCGGGGGCGTTTTGGGGACATTGTCTCGGGGGAGTTTTGGGTGGGTGTTTTGGGGACATTGTCTCGGGGGTGTTTTGAGGACATTGTCTCGGGGGGGTTTTGGGGACATTGTCTCGGGGGTGTTTTGGGGGGGTGTTTTGGGGACATTGTCTCGTGGGGGGTTTTGGGGTCATTGTCGCGGGGGGGTTTGGGAACATTGTCTCGGGGGGGTTTGGGGGTGGGGGTTTTGGGGACATTGTCTCGGGGGGGTTTTGGGGACATTGTCTCGGGGGCATTTTGGGGACGTTGTCTCGGGGGGGTTTTTTGGGACATTGTCTCGGGGGGGTTTTTGGGACATTGTCCCGGGGGTTTTTGGGGACATTGTCTCGGGAGGGTTTTTGGGGACATCGTCTCGGGGGTGTTTTTGGGGGAGTGTTCTGGGGACATTGTCTTGTGGGGGGTTTTGGGAACATTCTCTCGGGGGGTTTTGGGGGTGGGGGTTTTGGGGACATTGTCTCGGGCGGGTTTTGGGACATTGTCTTGGGGGGTTTTTGGGGACATTGTCTCGGGGTGGTTTTGGGGACATTGTCTCGGGATGGTTTTGGGGACATTGTCTCGGGGGTAATTTTGGGGACATTGTCTCTGGGGCGTTTTAGGGACATTGTCTCGGGGGGGGTTTTGGTGGGGGTGTTTGGGGACATTGTCTCTGGATGGTTTTGGGGACATTGTCTCGGGGGCATTTTGGGGACATTGTCTCGGGGGGGTATTTGGGGGGTGATTTTGGGGGACATTGTCTCGGGGGGGTTTTGGGGACATTGTCTCGGGGCGTTTTGGGGACTTTGTCTCGGGGGGGTTTTGGGGTGGGGTTTTGGGGCATTGTCTCGGGGGGGTTTTGATGACTTTGTCTCGGGGGCGTTTTGGGGACATTGTCTCGGGGGGGTTTTGTGGGGGGGATTTTGGGGAAATTGTCTCGGGGGGGTTTTGGGGACATTGTCTCGGGGGGTTTTGGGGACATTGTCTCGGGGGGTTTTTGGGGGGGGGCTTTTGGGGACTTTGTCTCGGGGGGGTTTTTGGGGACATTGTCTTGGGGGGTTTTGGGGACATTGTCTCGGGGGGGTTTTGGGGGGGGCTTTTGTGGACATTGTCTCAGGGGGGTTTTGGGGACATTCCCCCGGGGGGGTTTTGGGGACATTGTCTCGGGGGAGTTTTGGGTGGGTGTTTTGGGGACATTGTCTCGGGGGGGGTTTTGGGGACATTGTCTCGGGAGGGTTTTGGGGACATCGTCTCGGGGGTGTTTTTGGGGGAGTGTTCTGGGGACATTGTCTTGTGGGGGGTTTTGGGGACATTGTCTCGGGGGGGTTCTGGGAACATTGTCTCGGGGCGTTTTGGGGGTGGGGGTTTTGGGGACATTGTCTCGGCGGGTTTTGGGGACATTGTCTTGGGGGGTTTTTGAGGACATTGTCTCGGGGGGGTTTTGGGGACATTGTCTCGGGATGGTTTTGGGGACATTGTCTCGGGGGTATTTTGGGGACATTGTCTCGGGGGCGTTTTAGGGACATTGTCTCAGGGGGTTTTGGTGGGGGTGTTTGGGGACATTGTCTCGGGATCGTTTTGGGGGACATTGTCTCGGGGGCATTTTGGGTACATTGTCTCGGGGGGTTTTGGGGACTTTGTCTCGGGGGGGTTTTGGGGTGGGGTTTTGGGGCATTGTCTCGGGGGGGGTTTGATGACTTTGTCTCGGGGGTGTTTTGGGGACATTGTCTCGGGGGGGTTTTGTGGGGGGGGATTTTGGGGGAAATTGTCTCGGGGGGGTTTTGGGGACATTGTCTCGGGGGGTTTTGGGGACATTGTCTCGGGGGGGTTTTGGGGGGGGGCTTTTGGGGACTTTGTCTCGGGGGGGGTTTTGGGGACATTGTCTCTGGGGGGTTTTGGGGACATTTGTCTCGGGGGGAGTTTTGGGTGGGTGTTTTGGGGACATTGTCTCCGGGGGGGTTTTGGAGACATTGTCTCGGGAGGGTTTTGGGGACATCGTCTCGGGGGTGTTTTGGGGGGGTGTTTTGGGGACATTGTCTTGTGGGGGGGTTTTGGGGGACATTGTCTCGGGGGGGTTTTGGGAACATTGTCTCGGGGGGTTTTGGGGGTGGGGGTTTTGGGGACATTGTCTCGGGGGGGTTTTGGGGACATTGTCTCGGGGGGGTTTTGGGGACGTTGTCTCGGGGGGGTTTTGGGGACATTGTCTCGGGGTGTTTTGGGGACATGGTCTCGGGGGACTTTTGGGTGGGTGTTTTGGGGACATTGTCTCGGGGGGGTTTTGAGGACATTGTCTCGGGGGGGTTTTGGGGACATTGTATCGGGGGTGGTTTGGGGGGGTGTTTTGGGGACATTGTCTCGTGGGGGGTTTTGGGGGACATTGTCTCGGGAGGGTTTTGGGGACATCGTCTCGGGGGTGTTTTGGGGGTTGTTTTGGGGACATTGTCTTGTGGGGGGTTTTGGGAACATTGTCTCGGGGGGGTTTGGGGGTGGGGTTTTTGGGGACATTGTCTCGGGGGGGTTTTGGGGACATTGTCTCGGGGGGGGTTTTGGGGACGTTGTCTCGGGGGGGTTTTGGGGACATTGTCTCGGGGTGTTTTGGGGACATTGTCTCGGGGGAGTTTTGGGTGGGTGTTTTGGGGACATTGTCTCGGGGGGTTTTTTGAGGACATTGTCTCGGGGGGGTTTTGGGGTCATTGTCTCGGGGGTGTTTTGGGGGGGTGTTTTGGGGACATTGTCTCCGGGGGGTTTTGGAGACATTGTCTCGGGAGGGTTTTGGGGACATCGTCTCGGGGGTGTTTTGGGGGGGTGTTTTGGGGACATTGTCTTGTGGGGGGTTTTGGGGACATTGTCTCGGGGGGGTTTTGGGAACATTGTCTCGGGGGGTTTTGGGGGTGGGGGTTTTGGGAACATTGTCTCGGGGGGGTTTTGGGGACATTGTCTCGGGGGGGTTTTGGGGACGTTGTCTCGGGGGGGTTTTGGGGACATTGTCTCGGGGGGGTTTTGGGGACATGGTCTCGGGGGACTTTTGGGTGGGTGTTTTGGGGACATTGTCTCGGGGGTGTTTTGAGGACATTGTCTCGGGGGGGTTTTGGGGACATTGTCTCGGGGGTGGTTTGGGGGGGTGTTTTGGGGACATTGTCTCGTGGGGGGTTTTGGGGACATTGTCTCGGGAGGGTTTTGGGGACATCGTCTCGGGGGTGTTTTGGGGGTTGTTTTGGGGACATTGTCTTGTGGGGGGTTTTGGGAACATTGTCTCGGGGGGGTTTTGGGGGTGGGGTTTTTGGGGACATTGTCTCGGGGGGGTTTTGGGGACATTGTCTCGGGGGGGGTTTTGGGGACGTTGTCTCGGGGGGGTTTTGGGGACATTGTCTCGGGGTGTTTTGGGGACATTGTCTCGGGGGAGTTTTGGGTGGGTGTTTTGGGGACATTGTCTCGGGGGGTTTTTTGAGGACATTGTCTCGGGGGGGTTTTGGGGTCATTGTCTCGGGGGTGTTTTGGGGGGGTGTTTTGGGGACATTGTCTCGTGGGGGGTTTTGGGGACATTGTTGCGGGGGGTTTTTGGGAACATTGTCTCGGGGGGTTTTGGGGGTGGGGGTTTTGGGGACATTGTCTCGGGGGGGTTTTGGGGACATTGTCTCGGGGCCGTTTTGGGGACATTTTCTCGGGGGGTTTTTTGGGACATTGTCTCGGGGGGGTTTTGGGGACATTGTCCCGGGGGTTTTTGGGGCCATTGTCTCGGGGGTGTTTTGGGGGGAGGGTTTGGGGACATTGTCTCGGGAGGGTTTTGGGGACATTGTCTCGGGGGGTTTTTGGGGGGGGATCTGGGGGCATTGTCTCGGGGGGGTTTTGGGAACATTGTCTCGGGGGGGATTTGGTGGGGGGTTTTGGGGACATTGTCTCGGGGGGGTTTGGGCGACATTGTCTCGAAGGGGATCTGGGGACAATGTCTCGGGGGATTTGGGGGGGGATTTTGGGGACATTGTCTCGGGGGGGTATTGGCGGCATTGTCTCGGGGGCGTTTTGGGGACATTGTCTCGGGGGGGTTTTGGGGGGGTGTGTTTGGGGACATTGTCTCGGGAGGGTTTTGTGGACATTGTCTCGGGGGTGTTTTTGGGACATTGTCTCGGGGGGGGTTTGGGGGGGGATTTTGGGGAAATTGTCTCGGGGGGGTTTTGGGGACATTGTCTCGGGGGGTTTTGGGGACATTGTCTCGGGGGGGTTTTGGGGGGGGCTTTTGGGGACATTGTCTTGGGGGGGTTTTGGGGACATTGTCTCTGGGGGGTTTTGGGGACATTGTCTCGGGGGAGTTTTGGGTGGGTGTTTTGGGGACATTCTCTCGGGGGGGTTGTGGAGACATTATCTCGGGAGGGTTTTGGGGACATTGTCTCGGGGGTGTTTTGGGGGTGTGTTTTGGGGACATTGTCTTGTGGGGGGTTTTGGGGACATTGTCTCGGGGGGGTATTGGGAACATTCTCTCGGGGGGTTTTGGGGGTGGGGGTTTTGGGGACATTGTCTCGGGGGGGGTTTTGGGGACATTGTCTCGGGGGGGTTTTGGGGACATTGTCTCGGGGGGGTTTTGGGGACATTGTCTCGGGGGGGTTTTGGGGACATTGTCTCGGGGTAGTATGGGTGGGTGTTTTGGGGACATTGTCTCGGGGGGGTTTGAGGACATTGTCTCGGGGGGGTTTTGGGGACATTGTCTCGGGGGTGTTTTGGGGGGGTTTTTTGGGGACATTGTCTCGTGGGGGGTTTTGGGGACATTGTCTTGGGGGGTTTTGGGAACATTGCCTCGGGGTTTTTGGGGGTGGGGTTTTTGGGACATTGTCTCGGGGGGGTTTTGGGGACATTGTCTCGGGGCGGGTTTTGGGGACATTGTCTTGGGGGGTTTTGGGAACATTGCCTCGGGGTTTTTGGGGGGTGGGGTTTTTGGGGACATTGTCTCGGGGGGGTTTTGGGGACATTGTCTCGGGGCGGGTTTTGGGGACGTTGTCTCGGGGGGGTTTTGGGGACATTGTCTCGGGGGCGTTTTGGGGACATTGTCTCGGGGGAGTTTTGGGTGGGTGTTTTGGGGACATTGTCTCGGGGGTGTTTTGAGGACATTGTCTCGGGGGGGTTTTGGGGACATTGTCTCGGGGGTGTTTTGGGGGCGTGTTTTGGGGACATTGTCTCGTGGGGGGTTTTGGGGTCATTGTCGCGGGGGGGGGTTTGGGAACATTGTCTCGGGGGGGTTTGGGGGTGGGGGTTTTGGGGACATTGTCTCGGGGGGGTTTTGGGGACATTGTCTCGGGGGCATTTTGGGGACGTTGTCTCGGGGGGGTTTTTTGGGACATTGTCTCGGGGGGGTTTTTGGGACATTGTCCCGGGGGTTTTTTGGGGACATTGTCTCGGCGGTGTTTTGGGCGGGTGTTTGGGGACATTGTCTCGGGGGGGTTTTGGGGACATTGTCTCGGGGGGTTTTTGGGGGGGTTTTTGGGGACATTGTCTCGGGGGTTTTTGGGAACATTGTCTCGGGGGGGATTTGGGGGGGTTTTTGGGACATTGTCTCGGGGGGGTTTTGGGGACATTGTCTCGAAGGGGTTCTGGGGGACAATGTCTCGGGGGGTTTGGGGGTGGATTTTGGGGACATTGTCTCGGGAGGGTTTTGGCGACATTGTCTCGGGGGCGTTTTGGGGGCATTGTCTCGGGGGGGTTTTGGGGGGGTGGTGTTTGGGGACATTGTCTCGGGAGGGTTTTGGGGACATTGTCTCAGGGGTGTTTTGGGGACATTGCCTCGGGGGTGTTTTGGGTGGGGGATTTTGGGGACATTGTCTCGGGGGGGTTTTTGGGGACATTGTCTCGGGGGGTTTTGGGGACATTGTCTCGGGGGGCTTTTGGGGGGGGCTTTTGTGGACATTGTCTCGGGGGGGTTTTGGGGACATACCCCGGGGGGGTTTTGGGGACATTGTCTCGGGGGAGTTTTGGGGTGAGTGTTTTGGGGACATTGTCTCGGGGGGGTTTTGGGGACATTGTCTCGGGAGGGTTTTGGGGACATCGTCTCGGGGGTGTTTTTGGGGGAGTGTTCTGGGGACATTGTCTTGTGGGGGGTTTTGGGGTCATTGTCTCGGGGGGGTTCTGGGAACATTGTCTCGGGGCGTTTTAGGGGTGGGGGTTTTGGGGACATTGACTCGGGGGGGTTTTGGGGACATTGTCTCGGGATGGTTTTGGGGACATTGTCTCGGGGGTATTTTGGGGACATTGTCTTGGGGGCGTTTTAGGGACATTGTCTCGGGGGGGTTTTGGTTTGGGTGTTTGGGGACATTGTCTCGGGATGGTTTTGGGGACATTGTCTCGCGGGCATTTTGGGGCATTGTCTCGGGGGGGTATTTGGGGGGGTTATTTTGGGGACATTGTCTCGGGGGGGTTTTGGGGACATTGTCTCGGGGGGTTTTGGGGACATTGTCTCGGGGGGGTTTTGGGGGGGGCTTTTGGGGACATTGTCTCGGGGGGTTTTTGGGGACATTGTCTCTGGGGGGTTTTGGGGACATTGTCTCGGGGGAGTTTTGGGTGGGTGTTTTGGGGACATTGTCTCGGGGCGGTTTTGGAGACATTGTCTCGGGAGGGTTTTGGGGACATCGTCTCGGGGGTGTTTTGGGGGGTGTTTTGGGGACATTGTCTTGTGGGGGGTTTTGGGGACATTGTCTCGGGGGGGTTTTGGGAACATTGTCTCGGGGGGTTTTGGGGGTGGGGTTTTGGGGACATTGTCTCGGGGGGGTTTTGGGGACATTGTCTCGGGGGAGTTTTGGGTGGGTGTTTTGGGGACATTGTCTCGGGGGGGGTTTGGAGACATTGTCTCGGGAGGGTTTTGGGGACATCGTCTCGGGGGTGTTTTGGGGGGGGTGTTTTGGGGACATTGTCTTGTGGGAGGTTTTGGGGACATTGTCTCGGGGGGGTTTTGGGAACATTGTCTCGGGGGGTTTTGGGGGTGGGGGGGTTTTGGGGACATTGTCTCGGGGAGGTTTTGGGGACATTGTCTCGGGGGGGGTTTTGGGGACGTTGTCTCGGGGGGGTTTTGGGGACATTGTCTCGGGGCGGTTTTGGGGACATTGTCTCGGGGGACTTTTGGGTGGGTGTTTTGGGGACATTGTCTCGGGGGGGTTTTGAGGACATTGTCTCGGGGGGGTTTTGGGGACATTGTCTCTGGGGGGTTTTGGGGACTTTGTCTCGGGGGGGTTTTGGGGTGGGGTTTTGGGGCATTGTCTCGGGGGGGTTTTGATGACTTTGTCTCGGGGGCGTTTTGGGGACATTGTCTCGGGGGGGTTTTGTGGGGGGGATTTTGGGGAAATTGTCTCGGGGGGGTTTTGGGGACATTGTCTCGGGGGGTTTTGGGGACATTGTCTCGGGGGGGTTTTGGGGGGGGCTTTTGGGGACTTTGTCTCGGGGGTGTTTTGGGGACATTGTCTTGGGGGGTTTTGGGGACATTGTCTCGGGGGGGTTTTGGGGGGGGGCTTTTGTGGACATTGTCTCAGGGGGGTTTTGGGGACATTCCCCCGGGGGGGTTTTGGGGACATTGTCTCGGGGGAGTTTTGGGTGGGTGTTTTGGGGACATTGTCTCGGGGGGGTTTTTGGGGACATTGTCTCGGGAGGGTTTTGGGGACATCGTCTCGGGGGTGTTTTGGGGGGAGTGTTCTGGGGACATTGTCTTCTGGGGGGTTTTGGGGGACATTGTCTCGGGGGGGTTCTGGGAACATTGTCTCGGGGCGTTTTGGGGGTGGGGGTTTTGGGGACATTGTCTCGGGCGGGTTTTGGGGACATTGTCTTGGGGGGTTTTTGGGGACATTGTCTCGGGGGGGTTTTGGGGACATTGTCTCGGGATGGTTTTGGGGGACATTGTCTCGGGGGTATTTTGGGGGACATTGTCTCGGGGGCGTTTTAGGCACATTGTCTCGGGGGGGTTTTGGTGGGGGTGTTTGGGGACATTGTCTCGGGATGGTTTTGGGGACATTGTCTCGGGGGCATTTTGGGGACATTGTCTCGGGGGGGTATTTGGGGGGTGATTTTGGGGACATTGTCTCGGGGGGGTTTTGGGGACATTGTCTCGGGGGGTTTTGGGGACTTTGTCTCGGGGGGGTTTTGGGGTGGGGTTTTGGGGCATTGTCTCGGGGGGGTTTTGATGACTTTGTCTCGGGGGCGTTTTGGGGACATTGTCTCGGGGGGGTTTTGTGGGGGGTATTTTGGGGAAATTGTCTCGGGGGGGTTTTGGGGACATTGTCTCGGGGGGTTTTGGGGACATTGCCTCGGGGGGGTTTTGGGGGGGGCTTTTGGGGACTTTGTCTCGGGGGGGTTTTGGGGACATTGTCTCTGGGGGGTTTTGGGGACATTGTCTCGGGGGAGTTTTGGGTGGTGTTTTGGGGTCATTGTCTCCGGGGGGGTTTTGGAGACATTGTCTCGGGAGGGTTTTGGGGACATCGTCTCGGGGGTGTTTTGGGGGGGTGTTTTGGGGACATTGTCTTGTGGGGGGTTTTGGGGACATTGTCTCGGGGGGGTTTTGGGAACATTGTCTCGGGGGGTTTTGGGGGTGGGGGTTTTGGGGACATTGTCTCGGGGGGGTTTTGGGGACATTGTCTCGGGGGGGTTTTTGGGGACGTTGTCTCGGGGGGGTTTTGGGGACATTGTCTCGGGGGGGTTTTGGGGACATGGTCTCGGGGGACTTTTGGGTGGGTGTTTTGGGGACATTGTCTCGGGGGGGTTTTGAGGACATTGTCTCGGGGGGGTTTTGGGGACATTGTCTCGGGGGTGGTTTGGGGGGGTGTTTTGGGGACATTGTCTCATGGGGGGTTTTGGGGACATTGTCTCGGGAGGGTTTTGGGGACATCGTCTCGGGGGTGTTTTGGGGGTTGTTTTGGGGACATTGTCTTGTGGGGGGTTTTGGGAACATTGTCTCGGGGGGGTTTGGGGGTGGGGTTTTTGGGGACATTGTCTCGGGGGGGTTTTGGGAACATTGTCTCGGGGGGGTTTGGGGGTGGGGTTTTTGGGGACGTTGTCTCGGGGGGGTTTTGGGGACATTGTCTCGGGGTGTTTTGGGGACATTGTCTCGGGGGAGTTTTGGGTGGGGTGTTTTGGGGACATTGTCTCGGGGGGTTTTTGAGGACATTGTCTCGGGGGGGTTTTGGGGTCATTGTCTCGGGGGTGTTTTTGGGGGGGTGTTTTGGGGACATTGTCTCGTGGGGGGTTTTGGGGACATTGTTGCTGGGGGGTTTTGGGAACATTGTCTCGGGGGGTTTTGGGGGTGGGGGTTTTGGGGACATTGTCTCGGGGGGGTTTTGGGGACATTGTCTCGGGGCCGTTTTGGGGACATTTTCTCGGGGGGGATTTTTGGGACATTGTCTCGGGGGGGTTTTGGGGACATTGTCCCGGGGGTTTTTGGGGCCATTGTCTCGGGGGTGTTTTGGGGGGAGGGTTTGGGGACATTGTCTCGGGAGGGTTTTGGGGACATTGTCTCGGGGGGTTTTTGGGGGGGGGATCTGGGGGCATTGTCTCGGGGGGGTTTTGGGAACATTGTCTCGGGGGGGATTTGTGGGGGGGATTTTGGGGGAAATTGTCTCGGGGGGGTTTTGGGGACATTGTCTCGGGGGGTTTTGGGGACATTGTCTCGGGGGGGTTTTGGGGGGGGCTTTTGGGGACTTTGTCTCGGGGGTGTTTTGGGGACATTGTCTTGGGGGGTTTTGGGGACATTGTCTCGGGGGGGGTTTTGGGGGGGGCTTTTGTGGACATTGTCTCAGGGGGGTTTTGGGGACATTCCCCCGGGGGGGTTTTGGGGACATTGTCTCGGGGGAGTTTTGGGTGGGTGTTTTGGGGACATTGTCTCGGGGGGGTTTTGGGGACATTGTCTCGGGAGGGTTTTGGGGACATCGTCTCGGGGGTGTTTTGGGGGAGTGTTCTGGGGACATTGTCTTCTGGGGGGTTTTGGGGACATTGTCTCGGGGGGGTTCTGGGAACATTGTCTCGGGGCGTTTTGGGGGTGGGGGTTTTGGGGACATTGTCTCGGGCGGGTTTGGGGACATTGTCTTGGGGGGTTTTTGGGGACATTGTCTCGGGGGGGGTTTTGGGGACATTGTCTCGGGATGGTTTTGGGGACATTGTCTCGGGGGTATTTTGGGGACATTGTCTCGGGGGCGTTTTAGGCACATTGTCTCGGGGGGGTTTTGGTGGGGGTGTTTGGGGACATTGTCTCGGGATGGTTTTGGGGACATTGTCTCGGGGGCATTTTGGGGACATTGTCTCGGGGGGGTATTTGGGGGGTGATTTTGGGGACATTGTCTCGGGGGGGTTTTGGGGACATTGTCTCGGGGGGTTTTGGGGACTTTGTCTCGGGGGGGTTTTGGGGTGGGTTTTTGGGGCATTGTCTCGGGGGGGTTTTGATGACTTTGTCTCGGGGGCGTTTTGGGGACATTGTCTCGGGGGGGTTTTGTGGGGGGTATTTTGGGGAAATTGTCTCGGGGGGGTTTTGGGGACATTGTCTCGGGGGGTTTTGGGGACATTGCCTCGGGGGGGTTTTGGGGGGGGCTTTTGGGGACTTTGTCTCGGGGGGGTTTTGGGGACATTGTCTCTGGGGGGTTTTGGGGGACATTGTCTCGGGGGAGTTTTGGGTGGGTGTTTTGGGGTCATTGTCTCCGGGGGGTTTTGGAGACATTGTCTCGGGAGGGTTTTGGGGACATCGTCTCGGGGGTGTTTTGGGGGGGTGTTTTGGGGACATTGTCTTGTGGGGGGTTTTGGGGACATTGTCTCGGGGGGGTTTTGGGAACATTGTCTCGGGGGGTTTTGGGGGTGGGGGTTTTGGGGACATTGTCTCGGGGGGGTTTTGGGGACATTGTCTCGGGGGGGTTTTGGGGACGTTGTCTCGGGGGGGTTTTGGGGACATTGTCTCGGGGGGGTTTTGGGGACATGGTCTCGGGGGACTTTTGGGTGGGTGTTTTGGGGACATTGTCTCGGGGGGGGTTTTGAGGACATTGTCTCGGGGGGGTTTTGGGGACATTGTCTCGGGGGTGGTTTGGGGGGGTGTTTTGGGGACATTGTCTCATGGGGGGTTTTGGGGACATTGTCTCGGGAGGGTTTTGGGGACATCGTCTCGGGGGTGTTTTGGGGGTTGTTTTGGGGACATTGTCTTGTGGGGGGTTTTGGGAACATTGTCTCGGGGGGGTTTGGGGGTGGGGTTTTTGGGGACATTGTCTCGGGGGGGGTTTTGGGAACATTGTCTCGGGGGGGTTTGGGGGTGGGGTTTTTGGGGACGTTGTCTCGGGGGGGTTTTGGGGACATTGTCTCGGGGTGTTTTGGGGACATTGTCTCGGGGGAGTTTTGGGTGGGTGTTTTGGGGACATTGTCTCGGGGGGTTTTTGAGGACATTGTCTCGGGGGGGTTTTGGGGTCATTGTCTCGGGGGTGTTTTTGGGGGGGTGTTTTGGGGACATTGTCTCGTGGGGGGTTTTGGGGACATTGTTGCTGGGGGGTTTTGGGAACATTGTCTCGGGGGGTTTTGGGGGTGGGGGTTTTGGGGACATTGTCTCGGGGGGGTTTTGGGGACATTGTCTCGGGGCCGTTTTGGGGACATTTTCTCGGGGGGGATTTTTGGGACATTGTCTCGGGGGGGTTTTGGGGACATTGTCCCGGGGGTTTTTGGGGCCATTGTCTCGGGGGTGTTTTGGGGGGAGGGTTTGGGGACATTGTCTCGGGAGGGTTTTGGGGACATTGTCTCGGGGGGTTTTTGGGGGGGGGATCTGGGGGCATTGTCTCGGGGGGGTTTTGGGAACATTGTCTCGGGGGGGGATTTGGTGGGGGGTTTTGGGGACATTGTCTCGGGGGGGTTTGGGCGACATTGTCTCGAAGGGGATCTGGGGACAATGTCTCGGGGGATTTGGGGGGGGGATTTTGGGGGACATTGTCTCGGGGGGGTATTGGCGACATTGTCTCGGGGGTGTTTTGGGGACATTGTCTCGGGGGGGTTTTGGGGGGCTGTGTTTGGGGACATTGTCTCGGGAGGGTTTTGTGGACATTGTCTCGGGGGTGTTTTGGGGACATTGTCTCGGGGGGGTTTTGGGGGGGGATTTTGAGGAAATTGTCTCGGGGGGGTTTTGGGGACATTGTCTCGGGGGGTTTTGGGGACATTGTCTCGGGGGGGTTTTGGGGGGGGTTTTTGGGGACATTGTCTTGGGGGGGTTTTGGGGACATTGTCTCTGGGGGGTTTTGGGGACATTGTCTCGGGGGAGTTTTGGGTGGGTGTTTTGGGGACATTGTCTCGGGGGGGTTGTGGAGACATTGTCTCGGGAGGGTTTTGGGGACATCGTCTCGGGGGTGTTTTGGGGGTGTGTTTTGGGGACATTGTCTTGTGGGGGGTTTTGGGGACATTGTCTCGGGGGGGTATTGGGAACATTCTCTCGGGGGGTTTTGGGGGTGGGGGTTTTGGGGACATTGTCTCGGGGGGGGTTTTGGGGACATTGTCTCGGGGGGGTTTTGGGGACGTTGTCTCGGGGGTGTTTTGGGGACATTGTCTCGGGGGGGTTTTGGGGACATTGTCTCGGGGGAGTATGGGTGGGTGTTTTGGGGACATTGTCTCGGGGGGGGTTGAGGACATTGTCTCGGGGGGGTTTGGGGACATTGTCTCGGGGGTGTTTTGGGGGGTAGTTTTGGGGACATTGTCTCGTGGGGGGTTTTGGGGGACATTGTCTTGGGGGGTTTTGGGAACATTGCCTCGGGGTTTTTGGGGGTGGGGTTTTTGGGGACATTGTCTCGGGGGGGTTTTGGGGACATTGTCGCGGGGCGGGTTTTGGGGACGTTGTCTCGGGGGGGTTTTGGGGACATTGTCTCGGGGGCGTTTTGGGGACATTGTCTCGGGGGAGTTTTGGGTGGGTGTTTTGGGGACATTGTCTCGGGGGTGTTTTGAGGACATTGTCTCGGGGGGTTTTGGGGACATTGTCTCGGGGGTGTTTTGGGGGGGTGTTTTGGGGACATTGTCTCGTGGGGGGTTTTGGGGTCATTGTCGCGGGGGGGTTTTGGGAACATTGTCTCGGGGGGGTTTGGGGGTGGGGGTTTTGTGGACATTGTCTCGGGGGGGTTTTGGGGACATTGTCATTGTCTCGGGGGCGTTTTGGGGACGTTGTCTCGGGGGGGTTTTTTGGGACATTGTCTCGGGGGGGTTTTGGGGACATTGTTCCGGGGGTTTTTGGGGACATTGTCTCGGGCGTGTTTTGGGCGGGGGTTTGGGGACATTGTCTCGGGGGGGGTTTTGGGGACATTGTCTCGGGGGGTTTTTGGGGGGGTTTTTGGGGACATTGTCTCGGGGGTTTTTGGGAACATTGTCTAGGGGGGGATTTGGGGGGGGTTTTGGGGACATTGTCTCGGGGGGGTTTTGGGGACATTGTCTCGAAGGGGATCTGGGGACAATGACTCGGGGGATTTGGGGGGGGGGATTTTGGGGACATTGTCTCGGGGGGGGTATTGGCGACATTGTCTCGGGGGCGTTTTGGGGACATTGTCTCGGGGGGGTTTTGGGGGGGGTGTGTTTGGGGACATTGTCTCGGGAGGGTTTTGTGGACATTGTCTCGGGGGTGTTTTGGGGACATTGTCTCGGGGGGGTTTTGGGGGGGAATTTTGGGGAAATTGTCTCGGGGGGGTTTTGGGGACATTGTCTCGGGGGGTTTTGGGGACATTGTCTCGGGGGGGTTTTGGGGGGGGCTTTTGGGGACATTGTCTTGGGGGGGGTTTTGGGGACGTTGTCTCTGGGGGTTTTGGGGACATTGTCTCGGGGCGGTTTTGGAGACATTGTCTCAGGAGGGTTTTGGGGACATCATCTCGGGGGTGTTTTGGGGGGGTGTTTTGGGGACATTGTCTTGTGGGGGGTTTTGGGGACATTGTCTCGGGGGGGTTTTGGGAACATTGTCTCGGGGGGTTTTGGGGGTGGGGGTTTTGGGGACATTGTCTCGGGGGGGTTTTGGGGACATTGTCTCGGGGGAGTTTTGGGTGGGTGTTTTGGGGACATTGTCTCGGGGGGGGTTTTGGAGACATTGTCTCGGGAGGGTTTTGGGGACATCGTCTCGGGGGTGTTTTGGGGGGGTGTTTAGGGGACATTGTCTTGTGGGAGGTTTTGGGGACATTGTCTCGGGGGGGGTTTGGGAACATTGTCTCGGGGCGTTTTGGGGGTGGGGGTTTTGGGGACATTGTCTCGGGGAGGTTTTGGGGACATTGTCTCGGGGGGGTTTTGGGGACGTTGTCTCGGGGGGGTTTTGGGGACATTGTCTCGGGGCGGTTTTGGGGACATTGTCTCGGGGGACTTTTGGGTGGGTGTTTTGGGGACATTGTCTCGGGGGGGTTTTGAGGACATTGTCTCGGGGGGGTTTTGGGGACATTGTCTCTGGGGGGTTTTGGGGACTTTGTCTCGGGGGGGTTTTGGGGTGGGGTTTTGGGGCATTGTCTCGGGGGGGTTTTGATGACTTTGTCTCGGGGGCGTTTTGGGGACATTGTCTCGGGGGGGTTTTGTGGGGGGGGATTTTGGGGAAATTGTCTCGGGGGGGTTTTGGGGACATTGTCTCGGGGGGTTTTGGGGACATTGTCTCGGGGGGGTTTTGGGGGGGGCTTTGGGGGACTTTGTCTCGGGGGTGTTTTGGGGACATTGTCTTGGGGGGTTTTGGGGACATTGTCTCGGGGGGGTTTTGGGGGGGGCTTTTGTGGACATTGTCCTCAGGGGGGTTTTGGGGACATTCCCCCGGGGGGGGTTTTGGGGACATTGTCTCGGGGGAGTTTTGGGTGGGTGTTTTGGGGACATTGTCTCGGGGGGGGTTTTGGGGACATTGTCTCGGGAGGGTTTTGGGGGACATCGTCTCGGGGGTGTTTTGGGGGAGTGTTCTGGGGACATTGTCTTGTGGGGGGGTTTTGGGGACATTGTCTCGGGGGGGTTCTGGGAACATTGTCTCGGGGCGTTTTGGGGGTGGGGGTTTTGGGGACATTGTCTCGGGCGGGTTTTGGGGACATTGTCTTGGGGGGTTTTTGGGGACATTGTCTCGGGGGGGTTTTGGGGACATTGTCTCGGGATGGTTTTGGGGACATTGTCTCGGGGGTATTTTGGGGACATTGTCTCGGGGGCGTTTTAGGCACATTGTCTCGGGGGGGTTTTGGTGGGGGTGTTTGGGGACATTGTCTCGGGATGGTTTTGGGGACATTGTCTCGGGGGCATTTTGGGGACATTGTCAAGGGGGGGTATTTGGGGGGTGATTTTGGGGACATTGTCTCGGGGGGGTTTTGGGGACATTGTCTCGGTGGGTTTTGGGGACTTTGTCTCGGGGGTGTTTTGGGGTGGGGTTTTGGGGCATTGTCTCGGGGGGGTTTTGATGACTTTGTCTCGGGGGCGTTTTGGGGACATTGTCTCGGGGGGGGTTTTGTGGGGGGGATTTTGGGGAAATTGTCTCGGGGGGGTTTTGGGGACATTGTCTCTGGGGGGTTTTGGGGACATTGTCTCGGGGGAGTTTTGGGTGGGTGTTTTGGGGACATTGTCTCCGGGGGGTTTTGGAGACATTGTCTCGGGAGGGTTTTGGGGACATCGTCTCGGGGGTGTTTTGGGGGGGTGTTTTGGGGACATTGTCTCGGGGGGGTTTTGGGAACATTGTCTCGGGGGGTTTTGGGGGTGGGGGTTTTGGGGACATTGTCTCGGGGGGGTTTTGGGGACATTGTCTCGGGGGGGTTTTGGGGGACGTTGTCTCGGGGGGGTTTTGGGGACATTGTCTCGGGGGGGTTTTGGGGACATGGTCTCGGGGGACTTTTGGGTGGGTGTTTTGGGGACATTGTCTCGGGGGGGTTTTGAGGACATTGTCTCGGGGGGGTTTTGGGGACATTGTCTCGGGGGTGGTTTGGGGGGGTGTTTTGGGGACATTGTCTCGTGGGGGGTTTTGGGGACATTGTCTCGGGAGGGTTTTGGGGACATCGTCTCGGGGGGTGTTTTGGGGGTTGTTTTGGGGACATTGTCTTGTGGGGGGTTTTGGGAACATTGTGTCGGGGGGGTTTGGGGGTGGGGTTTTTGGGGACATTGTCTCGGGGTGGTTTTGGGGACATTGTCTCGGGGGGGGTTTTGGGGACGTTGTCTCGGGGGGGTTTTGGGGACATTGTCTCGGGGTGTTTTGGGGACATTGTCTCGGGGGAGTTTTGGGTGGGTGTTTTGGGGACATTGTCTCGGGGGGTTTTTGAGGACATTGTCTCGGGGGGGTTTTGGGGTCATTGTCTCGGGGGTGTTTTGGGGGGGTGTTTTGGGGACATTGTCTCGTGGGGGGTTTTGGGGACATTGTTGCGGGGGGGGTTTTGGGAACATTGTCTCGGGGGGTTTTGGGGGTGGGGGTTTTGGGGGACATTGTCTCGGGGGGGTTTTGGGGACATTGTCTCGGGGCCGTTTTGGGGACATTTTCTCGGGGGGGATTTTTGGGACATTGTCTAGGGGGGTTTTGGGGACATTGTCCCGGGGGTTTTTGGGGCCATTGTCTCGGGGGTGTTTTGGGGGGAGGGTTTGGGGACATTGTCTCGGGAGGGTTTTGGGGACATTGTCTCGGGGGGTTTTTGGGGGGGGGATCTGGGGGCATTGTCTCGGGGGGGTTTTGGGAACATTGTCTCGGGGGGGATTTGGTGGGGGGTTTTGGGGACATTGTCTCGGGGGGGTTTGGGCGACATTGTCTCGAAGGGGATCTGGGGACAATGTCTCGGGGGATTTGGGGGGGGATTTTGGGGACATTGTCTCGGGGGGGGTATTGGCGACATTGTCTCGGGGGTGTTTTGGGGACATTGTCTCGGGGGGGTTTTGGGGGGGTGTGTTTGGGGACATTGTCTCGGGAGGGTTTTGTGGACATTGTCTCGGGGGTGTTTTGGGGACATTGTCTCGGGGGGGTTTTGGGGGGGGATTTTGGGGAAATTGTCTCGGGGGGGTTTTGGGGACATTGTCTCGGGGGGTTTTGGGGACATTGTCTCGGGGGGGTTTTGGGGGGGGCTTTTGGGGACATTGTCTTGGGGGGGTTTTGGGGACATTGTCTCTGGGGGGTTTTGGGGACATTGTCTCGGGGGAGTTTTGGGTGGGTGTTTTGGGGACATTGTCTCGGGGGGGTTGTGGAGACATTGTCTCGGGAGGGTTTTGGGGACATCGTCTCGGGGGTGTTTTGGGGGTGTGTTTTGGGGACATTGTCTTGTGGGGGGTTTTGGGGACATTGTCTCGGGGGGGGTATTGGGAACATTCTCTCGGGGGGTTTTGGGGGTGGGGGGTTTTGGGGACATTGTCGGGGGGGGGGGGTTTTGGGGACATTGTCTCGGGGGGGTTTTGGGGACGTTGTCTCGGGGGTGTTTTGGGGACATTGTCTCGGGGGGGGTTTGAGGACATTGTCTCGGGGGGGGGTTTTGGGGACATTGTCTCGGGGGTGTTTTGGGGGGGTTGTTTTGGGGACATTGTCTCGTGGGGGGTTTTGGGGACATTGTCTTGGGGGTTTTTGGGAACATTGCCTCGGGGTTTTTGGGGGTGGGGTTTTTGGGGACATTGTCTCGGGGGGGTTTTGGGGACATTGTCGCGGGGCGGGTTTTGGGGACGTTGTCTCGGGGGGGTTTTGGGGACATTGTCTCGGGGGCGTTTTGGGGACATTGTCTCGCGGGGGAGTTTTGGGTGGGTGTTTTGGGGACATTGTCTCGGGGGTGTTTTGAGGACATTGTCTCGGGGGGGTTTTGGGGACATTGTCTCGGGGGTGTTTTGGGGGGGTGTTTTGGGGACATTGTCTCGTGGGGGGTTTTGGGGTCATTGTCGCGGGGGGGTTTTGGGAACATTGTCTCGGGGGGGTTTGGGGGTGGGGGTTTTGGGGACATTGTCTCGGGGGGGTTTTGGGGACATTGTCTCGGGGGCGTTTTGGGGACGTTGTCTCGGGGGGGTTTTTTGGGACATTGTCTCGGGGGGGTTTTGGGGACATTGTCCCGGGGGTTTTTGGGGACATTGTCTCGGGCGTGTTTTGGGCGGGGGTTTGGGGACATTGTCTCGGGGGGGTTTTGGGGACATTGTTTTGGGGGGGTTTTTGGGGACATTGTCTCGGGGGTTTTTGGGAACATTGTCTCGGGGGGGATTTGGGGGGGGTTTTGGGGACATTGTCTCGGGGGGGTTTTTGGGGACATTGTCTCGAAGGGGATCTGGGGACAATGTCTCGGGGGATTTGGGGGGGGATTTTGGGGACATTGTCTCGGGGGGGTATTGGCGACATTGTCTCGGGGGCGTTTTGGGGACATTGTCTCGGGGGGTTTTGGGGGGGTGTGTTTGGGGACATTGTCTCGGGAGGGTTTTGTGGACATTGTCTCGGGGTTGTTTTGGGGACATTGTCTCGGGGGGGTTTTGGGGGGGGATTTTGGGGAAATTGTCTCGGGGGGGTTTTGGGGACATTGTCTCGGGGGGGTTTTGGGGACATTGTCTCGGGGGGGTTTTGGGGGGGGGCTTTTGGGGACATTGTCTTGGGGGGGTTTTGGGGACATTGTCTCTGGGGGGTTTTGGGGACATTGTCTCGGGGGAGTTTTGGGTGGGTGTTTTGGGGACATTGTCTCGGGGGGGGTTGTGGAGACATTGTCTCGGGAGGGTTTTGGGGACATCGTCTCGGGGGTGTTTTGGGGGTGTGTTTTGGGGACATTGTCTTGTGGGGGGTTTTGGGGACATTGTCTCGGGGGGGTATTGGGAACATTCTCTCGGGGGGTTTTGGGGGTGGGGGTTTTGGGGACATTGTCTCGGGGGGGGTTTTGGGGACATTGTCTCGGGGGGGTTTTGGGGACGTTGTCTCGGGGGGGTTTTGGGGACATTGTCTCGCGGGGGTTTTGGGGACATTGTCTCGGGGGAGTATGGGTGGGTGTTTTGGGGACATTGTCTCGGGGGGTTTTGAGGACATTGTCTCGGGGGGGTTTTGGGGACATTGTCTCGGGGGTGTTTTGGGGGGGTGTTTTTGGGGACATTGTCTCGTGGGGGGTTTTGGGGACATTGTCTTGGGGGGTTTTGGGAACATTGCCTCGGGGTTTTTGGGGGTGGGGTTTTTGGGGACATTGTCTCGGGGGGGGTTTTGGGGACATTGTCGCGGGGCGGGTTTTGGGGACGTTGTCTCGGGGGGGTTTTGGGGACATTGTCTCGGGGGGGTTTTGGGAACATTGTCTCGGGGGGTTTTGGGGGTGGGGGGTTTGGGGACATTGTCTCGGGGGGGTTTTGGGGACATTGTCTCGGGGGGGTTTTGGGGACGTTGTCTCGGGGGGGTTTTGGGGGGGGTGTTTTGGGGACATTGTCTCGTGGGGGGTTTTGGGGTCATTGTCGCGGGGGGGGTTTTGGGAACATTGTCTCGGGGGGGTTGGGGGTGGGGGTTTTGGGGACATTGTCTCGGGGGGGTTTGAGGACATTGTCTCGGGGGGGTTTTGGGGACATTGTCTCGGGGGTGTTTTGGGGGGGTTTTTTTGGGGACATTGTCTCGTGGGGGGTTTTGGGGACATTGTCTTGGGGGGGTTTTGGGAACATTGCCTCGGGGTTTTTGGGGGTGGGGTTTTTGGGGACATTGTCTCGGGGGGGTTTTGGGGACATTGTCTCGGGGCGGGTTTTGGGGACATTGTCTTGGGGGGTTTTGGGAACATTGCCTCGGGGTTTTTGGGGGTGGGGTTTTTGGGGACATTGTCTCGGGGGGGTTTTGGGGGACATTGTCTCGGGGCGGGTTTTGGGGACGTTGTCTCGGGGGGGTTTTGGGGACATTGTCTCGGGGGCGTTTTGGGGACATTGTCTCGGGGGAGTTTTGGGTGGGTGTTTTGGGGACATTGTCTCGGGGGTGTTTTGAGGACATTGTCTCGGGGGGGTTTTGGGGACATTGTCTCGGGGGTGTTTTGGGGGCGTGTTTTGGGGACATTGTCTCGTGGGGGGTTTTGGGGTCATTGTCGCGGGGGGGGTTTGGGAACATTGTCTCGGGGGGGTTTGGGGGTGGGGGTTTTGGGGACATTGTCTCGGGGGGGTTTTGGGGACATTGTCTCGGGGGCATTTTGGGGACGTTGTCTCGGGGGGGTTTTTTGGGACATTGTCTCGGGGGGGTTTTTGGGACATTGTCCCGGGGGTTTTTGGGGACATTGTCTCGGGGGTGTTTTGGGCGGGTGTTTGGGGACATTGTCTCGGGGGGGTTTTGGGGACATTGTCTCGGGGGGTTTTTGGGGGGGTTTTTGGGGACATTGTCTCGGGGGTTTTTGGGAACATTGTCTCGGGGGGGATTTGGGGGGGTTTTTGGGACATTGTCTCGGGGGGGTTTTGGGGACATTGTCTCGAAGGGGTTCTGGGGACAATGTCTCGGGGGGTTTGGGGGTGGATTTTGGGGACATTGTCTCGGGAGGGTTTTGGCGACATTGTCTCGGGGGCGTTTTGGGGGCATTGTCTCGGGGGGGTTTTGGGGGGTGGTGTTTGGGGACATTGTCTCGGGAGGGTTTTGGGGGACATTGTCTCAGGGGTGTTTTGGGGACATTGCCTCGGGGGTGTTTTGGGTGGGGGATTTTGGGGACATTGTCTCGGGGGGGTTTTGGGGACATTGTCTCGGGGGGGTTTTGGGGACATTGTCTCGGGGGGCTTTTGGGGGGGGGCTTTTGTGGACATTGTCTCGGGGGGGTTTTGGGGACATACCCCGGGGGGGTTTTGGGGACATTGTCTCGGGGGAGTTTTGGGTGAGTGTTTTGGGGACATTGTCTCGGGGGGGTTTTGGGGACATTGTCTCGGGAGGGTTTTGGGGACATCGTCTCGGGGGTGTTTTGGGGGAGTGTTCTGGGGACATTGTCTTGTGGGGGGTTTTGGGGTCATTGTCTCGGGGGGGTTCTGGGAACATTGTCTCGGGGCGTTTTAGGGGTGGGGGTTTTGGGGACATTGACTCGGGGGGGTTTTGGGGACATTGTCTCGGGATGGTTTTGGGGACATTGTCTCGGGGGTATTTTGGGGACATTGTCTTGGGGGCGTTTTAGGGACATTGTCTCGGGGGGGTTTTGGTTTGGGTGTTTGGGGACATTGTCTCGGGATGGTTTTGTCTCGCGGGCATTTTGGGGCATTGTCTCGGGGGGGTATTTGGGGGGGTTATTTTGGGGACATTGTCTCGGGGGGGTTTTGGGGACATTGTCTCGGGGGGTTTTGGGGACATTGTCTCGGGGGGGTTTTGGGGGGGGCTTTTGGGGACATTGTCTCGGGGGGTTTTTGGGGACATTGTCTCTGGGGGGTTTTGGGGACATTGTCTCGGGGGAGTTTTGGGTGGGTGTTTTGGGGACATTGTCTCGGGGCGGTTTTGGAGACATTGTCTCGGGAGGGTTTTGGGGACATCGTCTCGGGGGTGTTTTGGGGGTGTTTTGGGGACATTGTCTTGTGGGGGGTTTTGGGGACATTGTCTCGGGGGGGTTTTGGGAACATTGTCTCGGGGGGTTTTGGGGGTGGGGGTTTTGGGGACATTGTCTCGGGGGGGTTTTGGGGACATTGTCTCGGGGGAGTTTTGGGTGGGTGTTTTGGGGACATTGTCTCGGGGGGGGTTTGGAGACATTGTCTCGGGAGGGTTTTGGGGACATCGTCTCGGGGGTGTTTTGGGGGGGTGTTTTGGGGACATTGTCTTGTGGGAGGTTTTGGGGACATTGTCTCGGGGGGGTTTTGGGAACATTGTCTCGGGGGGTTTTGGGGGTGGGGGTTTTGGGGACATTGTCTCGGGGAGGTTTTGGGGACATTGTCTCGGGGGGGTTTTGGGGACGTTGTCTCGGGGGGGTTTTGGGGACATTGTCTCGGGGCGGTTTTGGGGACATTGTCTCGGGGGACTTTTGGGTGGGTGTTTTGGGGACATTGTCTCGGGGGGGTTTTGAGGACATTGTCTCGGGGGGGTTTTGGGGACATTGTCTCTGGGGGGTTTTGGGGACTTTGTCTCGGGGGGGTTTTGGGGTGGGGTTTTGGGGCATTGTCTCGGGGGGGTTTTGATGACTTTGTCTCGGGGGCGTTTTGGGGACATTGTCTCGGGGGGGTTTTGTGGGGGGGATTTTGGGGAAATTGTCTCGGGGGGGTTTTGGGGACATTGTCTCGGGGGGTTTTGGGGACATTGTCTCGGGGGGGTTTTGGGGGGGGCTTTTGGGGACTTTGTCTCGGGGGTGTTTTGGGGACATTGTCTTGGGGGGTTTTGGGGACATTGTCTCGGGGGGGTTTTGGGGGGGGCTTTTGTGGACATTGTCTCAGGGGGGTTTTGGGGACATTCCCCCGGGGGGGTTTTGGGGACATTGTCTCGGGGGAGTTTTGGGTGGGTGTTTTGGGGACATTGTCTCGGGGGGGTTTTGGGGACATTGTCTCGGGAGGGTTTTGGGGACATCGTCTCGGGGGTGTTTTGGGGGAGTGTTCTGGGGACATTGTCTTCTGGGGGGTTTTGGGGACATTGTCTCGGGGGGGTTCTGGGAACATTGTCTCGGGGCGTTTTGGGGGTGGGGGTTTTGGGGACATTGTCTCGGGCGGGTTTTGGGGACATTGTCTTGGGGGGTTTTTGGGGACATTGTCTCGGGGGGGTTTTGGGGACATTGTCTCGGGATGGTTTTGGGGACATTGTCTCGGGGGTATTTTGGGGACATTGTCTCGGGGGCGTTTTAGGCACATTGTCTCGGGGGGGTTTTGGTGGGGGTGTTTGGGGACATTGTCTCGGGATGGTTTTGGGGACATTGTCTCGGGGGCATTTTGGGGACATTGTCTCGGGGGGGTATTTGGGGGGTGATTTTGGGGACATTGTCTCGGGGGGGTTTTGGGGACATTGTCTCGGGGGGTTTTGGGGACTTTGTCTCGGGGGGGTTTTGGGGTGGGGTTTTGGGGCATTGTCTCGGGGGGGTTTTGATGACTTTGTCTCGGGGGCGTTTTGGGGACATTGTCTCGGGGGGGTTTTGTGGGGGGTATTTTGGGGAAATTGTCTCGGGGGGGTTTTGGGGACATTGTCTCGGGGGGTTTTGGGGACATTGCCTCGGGGGGGTTTTGGGGGGGGCTTTTGGGGACTTTGTCTCGGGGGGGTTTTGGGGACATTGTCTCTGGGGGGTTTTGGGGACATTGTCTCGGGGGAGTTTTGGGTGGGTGTTTTGGGGTCATTGTCTCCGGGGGGTTTTGGAGACATTGTCTCGGGAGGGTTTTGGGGACATCGTCTCGGGGGTGTTTTGGGGGGGTGTTTTGGGGACATTGTCTTGTGGGGGGTTTTGGGGACATTGTCTCGGGGGGGTTTTGGGAACATTGTCTCGGGGGGTTTTGGGGGTGGGGGTTTTGGGGACATTGTCTCGGGGGGGTTTTGGGGACATTGTCTCGGGGGGGTTTTGGGGACGTTGTCTCGGGGGGGTTTTGGGGACATTGTCTCGGGGGGGTTTTGGGGACATGGTCTCGGGGGACTTTTGGGTGGGTGTTTTGGGGACATTGTCTCGGGGGGGTTTTGAGGACATTGTCTCGGGGGGTTTTGGGGACATTGTCTCGGGGGTGGTTTGGGGGGGTGTTTTGGGGACATTGTCTCATGGGGGGTTTTGGGGACATTGTCTCGGGAGGGTTTTGGGGACATCGTCTCGGGGGTGTTTTGGGGGTTGTTTTGGGGACATTGTCTTGTGGGGGGTTTTGGGAACATTGTCTCGGGGGGGTTTGGGGGTGGGGTTTTTGGGGACATTGTCTCGGGGGGGTTTTGGGAACATTGTCTCGGGGGGGTTTGGGGGTGGGGTTTTTGGGGACGTTGTCTCGGGGGGGTTTTGGGGACATTGTCTCGGGGTGTTTTGGGGACATTGTCTCGGGGGAGTTTTGGGTGGGTGTTTTGGGGACATTGTCTCGGGGGGTTTTTGAGGACATTGTCTCGGGGGGGTTTTGGGGTCATTGTCTCGGGGGTGTTTTGGGGGGGTGTTTTGGGGACATTGTCTCGTGGGGGGTTTTGGGGACATTGTTGCTGGGGGGTTTTGGGAACATTGTCTCGGGGGGTTTTGGGGGTGGGGGTTTTGGGGACATTGTCTCGGGGGGGTTTTGGGGACATTGTCTCGGGGCCGTTTTGGGGACATTTTCTCGGGGGGGATTTTTGGGACATTGTCTCGGGGGGGTTTTGGGGACATTGTCCCGGGGGTTTTTGGGGCCATTGTCTCGGGGGTGTTTTGGGGGGAGGGTTTGGGGACATTGTCTCGGGAGGGTTTTGGGGACATTGTCTCGGGGGGTTTTTGGGGGGGGGATCTGGGGGCATTGTCTCGGGGGGGTTTTGGGAACATTGTCTCGGGGGGGATTTGGTGGGGGGTTTTGGGGACATTGTCTCGGGGGGGTTTGGGCGACATTGTCTCGAAGGGGATCTGGGGACAATGTCTCGGGGGATTTGGGGGGGGGATTTTGGGGACATTGTCTCGGGGGGGTATTGGCGACATTGTCTCGGGGGTGTTTTGGGGACATTGTCTCGGGGGGGTTTTGGGGGGCTGTGTTTGGGGACATTGTCTCGGGAGGGTTTTGTGGACATTGTCTCGGGGGTGTTTTGGGGACATTGTCTCGGGGGGGTTTTGGGGGGGGGATTTTGAGGAAATTGTCTCGGGGGGGTTTTGGGGACATTGTCTCGGGGGGTTTTGGGGACATTGTCTCGGGGGGGTTTTGGGGGGGGTTTTTGGGGACATTGTCTTGGGGGGGTTTTGGGGACATTGTCTCTGGGGGGTTTTGGGGACATTGTCTCGGGGGAGTTTTGGGTGGGTGTTTTGGGGACATTGTCTCGGGGGGGTTGTGGAGACATTGTCTCGGGAGGGTTTTGGGGACATCGTCTCGGGGGTGTTTTGGGGGTGTGTTTTGGGGACATTGTCTTGTGGGGGGTTTTGGGGACATTGTCTCGGGGGGGTATTGGGAACATTCTCTCGGGGGGTTTTGGGGGTGGGGGTTTTGGGGACATTGTCTCGGGGGGGGTTTTGGGGACATTGTCTCGGGGGGGTTTTGGGGACGTTGTCTCGGGGGGGTTTTGGGGACATTGTCTCGGGGGGGTTTTGGGGACATTGTCTCGGGGGAGTATGGGTGGGTGTTTTGGGGACATTGTCTCGGGGGGGGTTTGAGGACATTGTCTCGGGGGGGTTTGGGGACATTGTCTCGGGGGTGTTTTGGGGGGTAGTTTTGGGGACATTGTCTCGTGGGGGGTTTTGGGGACATTGTCTTGGGGGGTTTTGGGAACATTGCCTCGGGGTTTTTGGGGGTCCGGTTTTTGGGGACATTGTCTCGGGGGGGTTTTGGGGACATTGTCGCGGGGCGGGTTTTGGGGACGTTGTCTCGGGGGGGTTTTGGGGACATTGTCTCGGGGGCGTTTTGGGGACATTGTCTCGGGGGAGTTTTGGGTGGGTGTTTTGGGGGACATTGTCTCGGGGGTGTTTTGAGGACATTGTCTCGGGGGGGTTTTGGGGACATTGTCTCGGGGGTGTTTTGGGGGGGTGTTTTGGGGACATTGTCTCGTGGGGGGTTTTGGGGTCATTGTCGCGGGGGGGTTTTGGGAACATTGTCTCGGGGGGGTTTGGGGGTGGGGGTTTTGTGGACATTGTCTCGGGGGGGTTTTGGGGACATTGTCTCGGGGGCGTTTTGGGGACGTTGTCTCGGGGGGGTTTTTTGGGACATTGTCTCGGGGGGGTTTTGGGGACATTGTTCCGGGGGTTTTTGGGGACATTGTCTCGGGCGTGTTTTGGGCGGGGGTTTGGGGACATTGTCTCGGGGGGGTTTTGGGGACATTGTCTCGGGGGGTTTTTGGGGGGGTTTTTGGGGACATTGTCTCGGGGGTTTTTGGGAACATTGTCTAGGGGGGGATTTGGGGGGGGTTTTGGGGACATTGTCTCGGGGGGGTTTTGGGGACATTGTCTCGAAGGGGATCTGGGGACAATGACTCGGGGGATTTGGGGGGGGGATTTTGGGGACATTGTCTCGGGGGGGTATTGGCGACATTGTCTCGGGGGCGTTTTGGGGACATTGTCTCGGGGGGGTTTTGGGGGGGTGTGTTTGGGGACATTGTCTCGGGAGGGTTTTGTGGACATTGTCTCGGGGGTGTTTTGGGGACATTGTCTCGGGGGGGTTTTGGGGGGGAATTTTGGGGAAATTGTCTCGGGGGGGTTTTGGGGACATTGTCTCGGGGGGTTTTGGGGACATTGTCTCGGGGGGGTTTTGGGGGGGGCTTTTGGGGACATTGTCTTGGGGGGGTTTTGGGGACGTTGTCTCTGGGGGGTTTTGGGGACATTGTCTCGGGGCGGTTTTGGAGACATTGTCTCGGGAGGGTTTTGGGGACATCATCTCGGGGGTGTTTTGGGGGGGTGTTTTGGGGACATTGTCTTGTGGGGGGTTTTGGGGACATTGTCTCGGGGGGGTTTTGGGAACATTGTCTCGGGGGGTTTTGGGGGTGGGGGTTTTGGGGACATTGTCTCGGGGGGGTTTTGGGGACATTGTCTCGGGGGAGTTTTGGGTGGGTGTTTTGGGGACATTGTCTCGGGGGGGTTTTGGAGACATTGTCTCGGGAGGGTTTTGGGGACATCGTCTCGGGGGTGTTTTGGGGGGGTGTTTAGGGGACATTGTCTTGTGGGAGGTTTTGGGGACATTGTCTCGGGGGGGGTTTGGGAACATTGTCTCGGGGGGTTTTGGGGGTGGGGGTTTTGGGGACATTGTCTCGGGGAGGTTTTGGGGACATTGTCTCGGGGGGGTTTTGGGGACGTTGTCTCGGGGGGGTTTTGGGGACATTGTCTCGGGGCGGTTTTGGGGACATTGTCTCGGGGGACTTTTGGGTGGGTGTTTTGGGGACATTGTCTCGGGGGGGTTTTGAGGACATTGTCTCGGGGGGGTTTTGGGGACATTGTCTCTGGGGGGTTTTGGGGACTTTGTCTCGGGGGGGTTTTGGGGTGTGTTTGGGGACATTGTCTCGGGAGGGTTTTGTGGACATTGTCTCGGGGGTGTTTTGGGGACATTGTCTCGGGGGGGTTTTGGGGGGGGATTTTGGGGAAATTGTCTCGGGGGGGTTTTGGGGACATTGTCTCGGGGGGTTTTGGGGACATTGTCTCGGGGGGGTTTTGGGGGGGGCTTTTGGGGACATTGTCTTGGGGGGGTTTTGGGGACATTGTCTCTGGGGGGTTTTGGGGACATTGTCTCGGGGGAGTTTTGGGTGGGTGTTTTGGGGACATCAGGGGGGTTTTGGGGACATTCCCCCGGGGGGGTTTTGGGGACATTGTCTCGGGGGAGGTTTTGGGTGTGGGTGTTTTGGGGACATTGTCTCGGGGGGGTTTTGGGGACATTGTCTCGGGAGGGTTTTGGGGACATCGTCTCGGGGGTGTTTTGGGGGAGTGTTCTGGGGACATTGTCTTGTGGGGGGTTTTGGGGACATTGTCTCGGGGGGGTTCTGGGAACATTGTCTCGGGGCGTTTTGGGGGTGGGGGTTTTGGGGACATTGTCTCGGGCGGGTTTTGGGGGACATTGTCTTGGGGGGTTTTTGGGGACATTGTCTCGGGGGGGTTTTGGGGACATTGTCTCGGGATGGTTTTGGGGACATTGTCTCGGGGGTATTTTGGGGACATTGTCTCGGGGGCGTTTTAGGCACATTGTCTCGGGGGGGTTTTGGTGGGGGTGTTTGGGGACATTGTCTCGGGATGGTTTTGGGGACATTGTCTCGGGGGCATTTTGGGGACATTGTCTCGGGGGGGTATTTGGGGGGTGATTTTGGGGGACATTGTCTCGGGGGGTTTTTGGGGACATTGTCTCGGTGGGTTTTGGGGACTTTGTCTCGGGGGTGTTTTGGGGTGGGGTTTTGGGGCATTGTCTCGGGGGGGTTTTGATGACTTTGTCTCGGGGGCGTTTTGGGGGACATTGTCTCGGGGGGGTTTTGTGGGGGGGATTTTGGGGAAATTGTCTCGGGGGGGTTTTGGGGACATTGTCTCTGGGGGGTTTTGGGAACATTGTCTCGGGGGAGTTTTGGGTGGGTGTTTTGGGGACATTGTCTCCGGGGGGTTTTGGAGACATTGTCTCGGGAGGGTTTTGGGGACATCGTCTCGGGGGTGTTTTGGGGGGGTGTTTTGGGGACATTGTCTCGGGGGGGTTTTGGGGAACATTGTCTCGGGGGGTTTTGGGGGTGGGGGTTTTGGGGACATTGTCTCGGGGGGGTTTTGGGGACATTGTCTCGGGGGGGTTTTGGGGACGTTGTCTCGGGGGGGTTTTGGGGACATTGTCTCGGGGGGGTTTTGGGGACATGGTCTCGGGGGACTTTTGGGTGGGTGTTTTGGGGACATTGTCTCGGGGGGGGTTTTGAGGACATTGTCTCGGGGGGGGTTTTGGGGACATTGTCTCGGGGGTGGTTTGGGGGGGTGTTTTGGGGACATTGTCTCGTGGGGGGTTTTGGGGGACATTGTCTCGGGAGGGTTTTGGGGACATCGTCTCGGGGGTGTTTTGGGGGTTGTTTTGGGGACATTGTCTTGTGGAGGGTTTTGGGAACATTGTGTCGGGGGGGTTTGGGGGTGGGGGTTTTTGGGGACATTGTCTCGGGGGGGGTTTTGGGGACATTGTCTCGGGGGGGGTTTTGGGGACGTTGTCTCGGGGGGGTTTTGGGGACATTGTCTCGGGGTGTTTTGGGGACATTGTCTCGGGGGAGTTTTGGGTGGGTGTTTTGGGGACATTGTCTCGGGGGGTTTTTGAGGACATTGTCTCGGGGGGGTTTTGGGGTCATTGTCTCGGGGGTGTTTTGGGGGGGTGTTTTGGGGACATTGTCTCGTGGGGGGTTTTGGGGACATTGTTGCGGGGGGGTTTTGGGAACATTGTCTCGGGGGGTTTTGGGGGTGGGGGGTTTTGGGGACATTGTCTCGGGGGGGGTTTTGGGGGACATTGTCTCGGGGCCGTTTTGGGGACATTTTCTCGGGGGGGATTTTTGGGACATTGTCTAGGGGGGGTTTTGGGGACATTGTCCCGGGGGTTTTTGGGGCCATTGTCTCGGGGGTGTTTTGGGGGGAGGGTTTGGGGACATTGTCTCGGGAGGGTTTTGGGGACATTGTCTCGGGGGGATTTTGGGGGGGGGGATCTGGGGGCATTGTCTCGGGGGGGTTTTGGGAACATTGTCTCGGGGGGGATTTGGTGGGGGGGTTTTGGGGACATTGTCTCGGGGGGGTTTGGGCGACATTGTCTCGAAGGGGATCTGGGGACAATGTCTCGGGGGATTTGGGGGGGGATTTTGGGGACATTGTCTCGGGGGGGTATTGGCGACATTGTCTCGGGGGTGTTTTGGGGACATTGTCTCGGGGGGTTTTTGGGGGGGGTGTGTTTGGGGACATTGTCTCGGGAGGGTTTTGTGGACATTGTCTCGGGGGGTGTTTTGGGGACATTGTCTCGGGGGGGTTTTGGGGGGGGATTTTGGGGAAATTGTCTCGGGGGGGTTTTGGGGACATTGTCTCGGGGGGTTTTGGGGACATTGTCTCGGGGGGGTTTTGGGGGGGGGGCTTTTGGGGACATTGTCTTGGGGGGGTTTTGGGGACATTGTCTCTGGGGGGTTTTGGGGACATTGTCTCGGGGGAGTTTTGGGTGGGTGTTTTGGGGACATTGTCTCGGGGGGGGTTTGTGGAGACATTGTCTCGGGAGGGTTTTGGGGACATCGTCTCGGGGGTGTTTTGGGGGTGTGTTTTGGGGACATTGTCTTGTGGGTGTTTTGGGGACATTGTCTCGGGGGGGTATTGGGAACATTCTCTCGGGGGGTTTTGGGGGGTGGGGGTTTTGGGGACATTGTCGGGGGGGGGTTTTGGGGACATTGTCTCGGGGGGGTTTTGGGGACGTTGTCTCGGGGGGGTTTTGGGGGACATTGTCTCGTGGGGGGTTTTTGGGGGACATTGTCTCGGGGGGAGTATGGGTGGGTGTTTTGGGGACATTGTCTCGGGGGGGGGTTTGAGGACATTGTCTCGGGGGGGGTTTTGGGGACATTGTCTCGGGGGTGTTTTGGGGGGGTTGTTTTGGGGACATTGTCTCGTGGGGGGTTTTGGGGACATTGTCTTGGGGGTTTTTGGGAACATTGCCTCGGGGGTTTTTTGGGGGTGGGGGTTTTTTGGGGACATTGTCTCGGGGGGGTTTTGGGGACATTGTCGCGGGGCGGGTTTTGGGGACGTTGTCTCGGGGGGGTTTTGGGGACATTGTCTCGGGGGCGTTTTGGGGACATTGTCTCGCGGGGGAGTTTTGGGTGGGTGTTTTGGGGGACATTGTCTCGGGGGTGTTTTGAGGACATTGTCTCGGGGGGGTTTTGGGGACATTGTCTCGGGGGTGTTTTGGGGGGGTGTTTTGGGGACATTGTCTCGTGGGGGGTTTTTGGGGTCATTGTCGCGGGGGGGTTTTGGGAACATTGTCTCGGGGGGGTTTGGGGGTGGGGGTTTTGGGGACATTGTCTCGGGGGGGGTTTTGGGGACATTGTCTCGGGGGCGTTTTGGGGACGTTGTCTCGGGGGGGTTTTTTGGGGACATTGTCTCGGGGGGGTTTTGGGGACATTGTCCCGGGGGGTTTTTTGGGGACATTGTCTCGGGCGTGTTTTGGGCGGGGGTTTGGGGACATTGTCTCGGGGGGGTTTTGGGGACATTGTCTCGGGGGGTTTTTGGGGGGGGTTTTTGGGGACATTGTCTCGGGGGTTTTTGGGAACATTGTCTCGGGGGGGATTTGGGGGGGGTTTTGGGGACATTGTCTCGGGGGGGTTTTTGGGGACATTGTCTCGAAGGGGATCTGGGGGACAATGTCTCGGGGGATTTGGGGGGGGGATTTTGGGGACATTGTCTCGGGGGGGTATTGGGCGACATTGTCTCGGGGGCGTTTTGTGGGGACATTGTCTCGGGGGGGTTTTGGGGGGGGTGTGTTTGGGGGACATTGTCTCGGGAGGGTTTTGTGGGACATTGTCTCGGGGGTGTTTTGGGGACATTGTCTCGGGGGGGTTTTGGGGGGGGGATTTTGGGGAAATTGTCTCGGGGGGGTTTTGGGGACATTGTCTCGGGGGGTTTTGGGGACATTGTCTCGGGGGGGGTTTTGGGGGGGGCTTTTGGGGACATTGTCTTGGGGGGGTTTTGGGGACATTGTCTCTGGGGGGTTTTGGGGACATTGTCTCGGGGAGTTTTGGGTGGGTGTTTTGGGGACATTGTCTCGGGGGGGTTGTGGAGACATTGTCTCGGGAGGGTGTTGGGGACATCGTCTCGGGGGTGTTTTGGGGGTGTGTTTTGGGGACATTGTCTTGTGGGGGGGTTTTGGGGACATTGTCCTCGGGGGGGTATTGGGAACATTCTCTCGGGGGGTTTTGGGGGTGGGGGTTTTGGGGACATTGTCTCGGGGGGGGTTTTGGGGACATTGTCTCGGGGGGGTTTTGGGGGACGTTGTCTCGGGGGGGTTTTGGGGGACATTGTCTCGGGGGGGTTTTGGGGACATTGTCTCGGGGGAGTATGGGTGGGTGTTTTGGGGACATTGTCTCGGGGGGTTTTGAGGACATTGTCTCGGGGGGGTTTTGGGGACATTGTCTCGGGGGTGTTTTTGGGGGGGTGTTTTGGGGACATTGTCTCGTGGGGGGTTTTGGGGACATTGTCTTGGGGGGTTTTGGGAACATTGCCTCGGGGTTTTTGGGGGTGGGGTTTTTGGGGACATTGTCTCGGGGGGGTTTTGGGGACATTGTCGCGGGGGCGGGTTTTGGGGACGTTGTCTCGGGGGGGTTTTGGGGACATTGTCTCGGGGGGGTTTTGGGAACATTGTCTCGGGGGGTTTTGGGGGGTGGGGGGTTTGGGGACATTGTCTCGGGGGGGTTTTGGGGACATTGTCTCGGGGGGGTTTTGGGGGACGTTGTCTCGGGGGGGGTTTTGGGGGGGTGTTTTGGGGGACATTGTCTCCGTGGGGGGTTTTGGGGTCATTGTCGCGGGGGGGGTTTTGGGAACATTGTCTCGGGGGGGTTGGGGGTGGGGGGTTTTGGGGACATTGTCTCGGGGGGGGTTTTGGGGACATTGTCTCGGGGGGCATTTTGGGGACGTTGTCTCGGGGGGGGTTTTTTTGGGACATTGTCTCGGGGGGGTTTTTGGGACATTGTCCCGGGGGTTTTTTGGGGACATTGTCTCGGGGGTGTTTTGGGCGGGTGCTTGGGGACATTGTCTCGGGGGGGGTTTTGGGGACATTGTCTCGGGGGGTTTTTGGGAACATTGTCTCGGGGGGGGGGGATTTGTGGGGGGGGTTTTGGGGGACATTGTCTCGGGGGGGGTTTTGGGGACATTGTCTCGAAGGGGTTCTGGGGACAATGTCTCGGGGGGGTTTGGGGGGTGGATTTTGGGGACATTGTCTCGGGGGGGTTTTGGGGACATTGTCTCGGGGGGTTTTGGGGACATTGTCTCGGGGGGGGTTTTTGGGGGGGGGGCTTTTTGGGGACATTGTCTTGGGGGGGGTTTTGGGGACATTGTCTCTGGGGGGTTTTGGGGACATTGTCTCGGGGGAGTTTTGGGTGGGGTGTTTTTGGGGACATTGTCTCGGGGGGGGTTGTGGAGACATTGTCTCGGGAGGGTTTTGGGGACATCGTCTCGGTGGTGTTTTGGGGGTGTGTTTTGGGGACATTGTCTTGTGGGGGGGTTTTTGGGGACATTGTCTCGGGGGGGTATTGGGAACATTCTCTCGGGGGGTTTTGGGGGTGGGGGTTTTGGGGACATTGTCTCGGGGGGGGGTTTTGGGGACATTGTCTCGGGGGGTTTTTGGGGGACGTTGTCTCGGGGGGGGTTTTGGGGACATTGTCTCGGGGGGGGTTTTGGGGACATTGTCTCGGGGGAGTA
>JANJGN010004460.1:25000-33099 GCA_026770705.1 Isurus oxyrinchus | reverse complement strand
TCATGGCCCCAGTTCCGAAAACCAACAAAATAGAACCGGGGTCCTATTCCATTATTCCTAGCTGGAGTATTCAGGCGACCGGCCTGCTTTGAACACTCTAATTTTCTCAAAGTAAACGCTTCGGACCCCCAGGACACTCAGCTAAGAGCATCAAGGGAGCGCCGAGAGGGCAGGGGCTGGGACAGGCGGTAGCTCGCCTCGCGGCGGACCGCCAGCTCGATCCCAAGATCCAACTACGAGCTTTTTTAACTGCAGCAGCTTTAATATACGCTATTGGAGCTGGAATTACCGCGGCTGCTGGGCACCAGACTTGCCCTCCAATTGATCCTCGTTTAAAGGATTTAAAGTGTACTCATTCCAATTACAGGGCCTCGAAAGAGTCCTGTATTGTTATTTTTCGTCACTACCTCCCCGAGTCGGGAGTGGGTAATTTGCGCGCCTGCTGCCTTCCTTGGATGTGGTAGCCGTTTCTCAGGCTCCCTCTCCGGAATCGAACCCTGATTCCCCGTTACCCGTGGTCACCATGGTAGGCACAGAAAGTACCATCGAAAGTTGACTAGGGCAGACATTCGAATGTCTCGTCACCGTCACGAGGACTTTGCGATCTGCCCGAGGTTATCTAGAGTCACCAAAGCTGCCGGGCCGCCCCGGATTGGTTTTGGTCTGATAAATGCGCGCATCCCCGCATGGGTCAGCGCTCGTTTGCATGTATTAGCTCTAGAATTACCACAGTTATCCAAGTAACGTTTGGAGCGATCAAAGGAACCATAACTGATTTAATGAGCCATTCGCAGTTTCACTGTACCGGCCGTGTGTACTTAGACATGCATGGCTTAATCTTTGAGACAAGCATATACTACTGGCAGGATCAACCAGGTAGCTGAACCTCCACGGGGCCGACTGTCGAGACAGGGAGCCCGCGGCAATGGCAGGAGGCCAAAGCCGGGAACCTCTTGACGACACGGACAACTGGACCCAAACCTCCTTTTCATATATATATATATCGGGAGGGTGGCAGTGCCGGCCGCATTCGGGACTCGGTGACCACGCCGGCCGGGACTGTGTCTCCAGACAGAGCGGACGGGCGAGCCAGCCTCCCCCCCTGACAGGGAGGCCAGTGCCGGGTTCAGCTTATTCTATCGGAACCGTCAGTGCGAAGGACACACACGCACGGGAGCACTCTGGGGTTGCCACGTGCACCTTCGTCTTATTTTATGCCCTGAGAAATGGTGCGTTCAGCCGAAGGAGCGGGTTCTGGCGCCCAGAGAGCTTGCTGGATGAGACTCTCAGGGTCGAGGCGGCGGACCTGGCGACCGACACCCGCTCCTCCACTGTAAAAATCGTGCCACTCGGTTGACATGATCGGCGCCTCGGGCTCACACGGCGTCGTCTCGCTTCGAGAGGTGCGCCAGCCACCACTCGAACATGCTCATGTCCGTCTGCGACCCCGGAGGGCACAGAAGAGGGAGGGACAACCGCTCAGCCTGAACACCAGCAGACGCTGGCCCGCCGAGGGCCCTCCCGCGTCGGACAACAAACACCAGATCTTTCGCAAACAAAGAAAACGGAACCGACCTTTTGGCGATCGCACGGAAGGAAGCAGCCGGCCAGGCGCGCGTCGCCTTTGCAACTAACACTTTTTTTCCATGTTTCTGCACGCACTCTGTGTTCACTCGGGCCTTGTCAAACACTGCGTGCGACCCATGGGGTCTCAGGCACCCTGCCATGTATGCCTGTGAACAGAATTGCTGTTCTTTTCAAAGTGCACCGCCGGGTGACACTTTGTCTTTTTTTACATCATTAAGTCACACCAGCCACCAGGTGAAACTTTCAGATTATTTTTGTTCAAAGGAAGCAACAGGTTGGCGCTCGCACGGAAGGAAGCCTGCAGCCGGCGTGCGTCGCCTGCGTTCAACAGGTTCTGGGCACGCACTTTGGCAACCCAAGGGGACTAATGAACAGACTTTGTGTTTTATTCATCATGAAGGACACCGCCAGGTGACACTTAAGAGAATATTTCTGTTTAGGATAGTATATACATATATACATCTGTTCATGTCGCCACAAAATTATTGAAACCAGGGTTACCACCGGCCTGGGCCCCGGACGATTTTTCAGACCGACAACATAGCTCGGAAAGCCCGCATAAATTGCACTTACATCGTCATTTTGGACTTCCGAGAGGTCATTGGAAGGTGTTCTATTTGAAATAGTTGACCTTCCTCAAAGTCGCACTTTTTTAGGCATTTTTAAAGTGTGACCGTTGCCTTAAAATGTTCTGAAAATCGTGTCCCCGAAATTCTCCGGGTACCCCGCCAATCCCCCCGGCCAACAATTGCACCCGAGAGGTGGGGCGGTAGCCCTACCGTCCAGGAGGCCTCAAAAGCCCGCAAAGCGCCATTTTGCCGTTTCCTCTTCGGGAGAACCGAAGGGAAATCATTAATGAGCTGGACGAGTACCATGCCAAAAATTGCAACCGACCCAGCCGTCGGGCCGATTCGCTACTCTCAGGGGGAATACCCCCACTGCGAGCCGGGCAAGAGCCTCGGATTCGACGCCATACGCTTCCGTCTGAGCACGGATTTTGTTCTCCCGGGCCCAGGAGACACTTTCCACGGCCGGCGAATGCAATCTGGGGTGCATTTTATTTATTAGTTACTGATTTCTCTTCCAAACTTGCCTCTGCCACAGACTAAGTCCAAATGGTTAATGATTTCTCCGCCACACTTGCCTCGCTGCCAGAGACTAAGTCCAAACGGTTAATGATTTCTCCGCCACACTTGCCTCTCTGCCAGAGACGAAGTCCAAATGGTTAATGATTTCTCCGCCACACTTGCCTCGCTGCCAGAGACTAAGTCCAAATGGTTAATGATTTCTCCACTGCACTTGCCTCTGTGCCAGAGACGAAGTCCAAATGGTTAATGATTTCTGCACCACACTTGCCTCTCTGCCAGAGACTAAGTCCAAACGGTTAATGATTTCTCCGCCACACTTGCCTCGCTGCCAGAGACTAAGTCCAAATGGTTAATGATTTCTGCACCACACTTGCCTCTCTGCCAGAGACGAAGTCCAAACGGTTAATGATTTCTCCGCCACACTTGCCTCGCTGCCAGAGACTAAGTCCAAATGGTTAATGATTTCTCCACTGCACTTGCCTCTGTGCCAGAGACGAAGTCCAAATGGTTAATGATTTCTGCACCACACTTGCCTCGCTGCCAGAGACTAAGTCCAAATGGTTAATGATTTCTCCACTGCACTTGCCTCTGTGCCAGAGACGAAGTCCAAATGGTTAATGATTTCTGCACCACACTTGCCTCTCTGCCAGAGACTAAGTCCAAACGGTTAATGATTTCTCCGCCACACTTGCCTCGCTGCCAGAGACTAAGTCCAAATGGTTAATGATTTCTGCACCACACTTGCCTCTCTGCCAGAGACGAAGTCCAAACGGTTAATGATTTCTCCGCCACACTTGCCTCGCTGCCAGAGACGAAGTCCAAATGGTTAATGATTTCTGCACCACACTTGCCTCGCTGCCAGAGACTAAGTCCAAATGGTTAATGATTTCTCCACTGCACTTGCCTCTGTGCCAGAGACGAAGTCCAAATGGTTAATGATTTCTGCACCACACTTGCCTCTCTGCCAGAGACTAAGTCCAAACGGTTAATGATTTCTCCGCCACACTTGCCTCGCTGCCAGAGACTAAGTCCAAATGGTTAATGATTTCTGCACCACACTTGCCTCTCTGCCAGAGACGAAGTCCAAACGGTTAATGATTTCTCCGCCACACTTGCCTCGCTGCCAGAGACGAAGTCCAAATGGTTAATGATTTCTGCACCACACTTGCCTCGCTGCCAGAGACTAAGTCCAAATGGTTAATGATTTCTCCACTGCACTTGCCTCTGTGCCAGAGACGAAGTCCAAATGGTTAATGATTTCTGCACCACACTTGCCTCTCTGCCAGAGACGAAGTCCAAATGGTTAATGATTTCTCAGGGCCACTGTCCCATTGGTTAGCCATTTCTCCAGAGGCTTACCGAGGCCAACCTGCGATATCTCGCGGACCCGGAGGCCCCGTTGCACGTCCTGCACATTCAGTCCGAGGTGCATTGGTTACCCATTTCTCCAGAAGCTTACCGAAGGCACACCGTCACACCTCGCGGGCCCCGAGGCCACTTTCCCCGTTGCGCAAATTCAATCCGAGGTGCATTGCCCTTAGCCGCCTTCTCCGGCCGGCTTCGGGTGCGTTTCCGGGGCTCCGACCGGGGCAAATCCGGTCCCCGGGGCCAGTGGGAGCCGTCCCCGGGCACGCCCGGGCTTCCGGTCGCCGCTTTCCGTGACCGACCGAAAGACGGTAAAAAATGCCGAAAATGGACAAAAATGGCCGACGGCGGGGCCTCCTGGTCGGTTAGGCGGCAGCCTGGATCGGTCCCTGCGGACCTGGAGGCTCGAGACGGCACTCGGAGCTGTCGACCGATTCTCGACTTGCCACCTCCTACCATTCTGCAGATACCCCGCCAACCCCCCCAGCCAGCAAATGCAGCCGAGATGTCGGTCGGTAGTCCAGCCGCCGAGGAGGCCTCGAAAGCCCGCGACACCTCCTTTCGCCGTTTCCCCATCGGGAGAACCGAGGGGAAATCATTATCTAGCTCCGGCAGCCCCCCTCCAACAATTGCAACCCGCCCCGTGGCCGGGCCGATTCGCCCCGCCTAGCGGGAATGCCTCCACCGGGGGGCCCGGCAGAAGCTTCGGATCCGACCTCATGGACTTCCGTCTTGGCACGGATTTCCCTCACACGGGCCCAGGGGCCACTTCCCCCGGCCTTCGGACGCAGCCGGAGGTGCATCGGGCCGAAGCCGCCTTCCCGGCCGGCTTCCGGAGGTTTCCGGGGCAAACTCCGGTCCTCCCGGCGAGGGGGAGCCTTCCCCGTGCACGCCCGGGTGTCAGGCCGCCGCTTTTCTTGACCGGCCGAAAGAGGCGAAAAATGCCGAAAATGACCAAAAATGGCCGACGGCGGGGCCTCCCGGTCGGTTTGGCGGCAGCCTGGGTCGGTCCCTGCAGACCTGGAGGCTCGAGAAGGCACTTGGCGAAGTCGACCCATTCTCGATTTGCCACCTCCTCCTATTCTGCAGATAGCCCGCCAACCTCCACAGCCAGCAAATGCAACCGTCATTCAGGCCGACGACCCTCCGGTAGTCATACCGAGGAAGAGGCACCGAAGCCCCGCCAGGCCTTCCGGATTGCACCCGCTCCCCGACCGGTTCTTTTTCAAAAAAGGGCCCAGGAGCCCGGATTATTTTAGGACGCGCTCGGGACCGCCCTGAGGGACACCGAACACCCAACCTTTCCCCGGGTCGACCCTCCCCGCCTCGGCCACCGGGGGGGGGGTCGAACCGGATCACCGGTTAATGATTTCCCCCTGCTCGGACTCGGCTGTTTCTCAACCGCGCTTGCCCGGCTCGGCCCCCAGCCCCGGCCCCTCACGTGGGGGCCCTGAATACGCCCCCCGGCAGCCATCTTGGCCCGCCGGCCCGGTATTTCAGGCCGTTTCGACCCTTCCCTGCCCGCTGGCTGACTGGTTCACCATGTCCCCATTCTGCGCTTAGACTTTTCAGCTGCTCGGGATGCCGGCTGATGACGGCTCCCGTACGACCGGGCGGGCGGCTCCAACTACCGGCCGGCTGCCCGGCCTGCTAACCCGTTAAGCATTTCCCCGTCCTGCACACATTCCCTGGACCTGCTGGTGTGTTCTGCAGCTAACTGCACCCCTACGACCGGGCGGGAGGCTATGATTACTGGTCGGCTGCCCTGCCAGGTAACCGCTTAACCGATTCCCCGTTTGGTACTGAGTCCCTGGACCTGCTGGTGTGTTCTGCAGTTAACTGCACCCCTATGACCGGGCGGGAGGCTGTAATTACCGGCCGGCAGCCCTGCCTGCTAACTGGCTGCCCGTGTCCCCATTCTGTCCTTAGTCCTTGGACCTGCTGGTGTGTTCTGCAGCTAACTGCACCCCTATGGCAGGCCGGCATCCCTGCCTGCTGACCGGCTGCCCGTGTCCTCATTCTGTACTTAGTCCTTGGACCTGCTGGTGTGTTCTGCAGCTAACTGCACCCCTATGACCGGGCGGGAGGCTGTAATTACCGGCCGGCAGCCCTGCCTGCTGACCGGCTGCCCGTGTCCTCATTCTGTACTTAGTCCGTGGACCTGCTGGTGTGTTCTGCAGCTGACTGCGCCTCTATTACCCGGCGGGAGGCTATAATTACCGGTCGGCTGCCTTGTCTGCTAACTGGTTCACAGGTTCCCCTGTGCCGTACATATCCCGTGGACCAGCGGCTGTGTTCTGCAGCTCAGCGCACCTTTACTACCATGCCGAAAGCCCTGAATAATGGCCGGCTACCCTGCCTGCTAACCGGTAAACCATTTGCCGCAAACCTAACCCCAGCCCTAAGCCTAACCGCTAACCCTAACCCGAACCCCGAGCCAAAAATAAACTAGCCTTGTCCCCTTCCCCGACACGAACACCCAGCCAAGCCCCTAACTCTAACCCTACCCCTGACACTTCCCCTAACCCTAACGCCCCAACCCTAACCCCAGCCCTAAGCCTAACCGCTAACCCTAACCCGAATAAAACTCCGGACCACCCGGGCGGACACCGAACACCCAGCCTTTCCCCGGTTCCACCCTCGCCGCCTCGGCCACCAGGCTCGAACCGGCTGAATGGCCAACGATATCGCTCCTGCTCGGACTTTGCTCGCTTTAAATCGCGCTTGCGCGGCTCGGCCTCCAGGCACCGCCCCGTCACGTGCGACCGCTGAATACGCCCCCCCGGCAGCCATCTTGGCCCGCCGCTCCGGTATTTCAGGCCGTTTTGACCCTTCCCTGCCCGCTGCCATGCATCCGCTTGCCGGTTAATGATTTCGCCGTTCTGCACCTCGACTTTTGAGCAGCTCGGCAAGCGAAATGCTGACAGCACCCGGAGTATCGGGCCTTCGGCCAACCGCCTGCCCGGCCTCCAGGCACCGCCCCTCTCACGTGGTGACTGTGAATCCGCCCCGCCCCCGGTTGTCATTTTTTCCTTGCCGCCTCGATATTTTAAGCCGTTTCACCCTTTCCCTGCCCGCTTGCTGACTGGTTAATGATTTCCCCATTCCGCGCTTAAGACTTTTCAGCTGCTCGGGATGCCGGCTGCTGACTGCACCCGTACTACCGGCCGGCTGACCTTCCTGCTGACCGGTTCACCATTTCCACGTCCTGGACACATTCCCTGGACCTGCTGGCGTCTTCTGCAGTTTACTGCACCCGTATTACCCGGCGGGAGGCTGTAATTAACGGTCGGCTGCGCTGCCTGTTGTCTGGTTCCCCATTTCCCCTTCATTACCCACTCTCAGCAGCGGCTGGGCTGTTCTGCAGCTAACGGCAGCCGTAGTACCGCGTGGACGGCTCCGATTACCGGCCGGCTGCCCTGCCTGCTAACCGGTTAACCATTTCCCCTTCAGTACTTACTCTCAGCAGCCGCTTGGCTGCTCTGCAGCTACATGCAGCCGTACTACCGGGCGGGCGGGCGGGCGGCTTAAATTACCTGCCGGCTGCCGTGTCTGCTAACTGGTTGCCCGCTTTTTACATCGCACGTGGACCAGCTGGTGTGCTCTGCATCTTAGTGCACCCTTATAAGCGGGCCGGAGAGCCGGATTAACGGTCGGCTACCCTGCCTAGTAACCAGTTAACCATTTGCCGCAACCCGAAGCCTAACCCCTAACCCTAACCCGTACCCTAACCCCTAACCCCCTGAAACTTACCCAAACCCCATCCCCGACCCCAACACCAACACTCACAATCCCGGCTACCAATCCGCCGCCTTCGCCACCATTCCCGCGCCGGCACACTCTTGCAACGCCACCAACATCAAGCCTCTTCCAGCCCCCAGCCTTCCCTAACAAAACAGCCTCTCCACCCAACACCGACCCCAATCCACTCTGCCCATCCGGCAATGGCGACGCTCTGCCCGGCCAACACCGCCACATCCACCCGCTTGCTGCTCGGACCTCCCACGCCCTCGCTAAGCCTATGCCTTACAAGCTGACAATCCCTTCCAGCTCACCGCA
>JANJGN010004460.1:10000-15000 GCA_026770705.1 Isurus oxyrinchus | reverse complement strand
AGCACTCTGGGGTTGCCACGTGCACCTTCGTCTTATTTTATGCCCGAGAAATGGTGCGTTCAGCCGAAGGAGCGGGTTCTGGCGCCCAGAGAGCTTGCTGGATGAGACTCTCAGGGTCGAGGCGGCGGACCTGGCGACCGACACCCGCTCCTCCACTGTAAAATCGTGCCACTCGGTTGACATGATCGGCGCCTCGGGCTCACACGGCGTCGTCTCGCTTCGAGAGGTGCGCCAGCCACCACTCGAACATGCTCATGTCCGTCTGCGACCCCGGAGGGCACAGAAGAGGGAGGGACAACCGCTCAGCCTGAACACCAGCAGACGCTGGCCCGCCGAGGGCCCTCCCGCGTCGGACAACAAACACCAGATCTTTCGCAAACAAAGAAAACGGAACCGACCTTTTGGCGATCGCACGGAAGGAAGCAGCCGGCCAGGCGCGCGTCGCCTTTGCAACTAACACTTTTTTCCATGTTTCTGCACGCACTCTGTGTTCACTCGGGCCTTGTCAAACACTGCGTGCGACCCATGGGGTCTCAGGCACCCTGCCATGTATGCCTGTGAACAGAATTGCTGTTCTTTTCAAAGTGCACCGCCGGGTGACACTTTGTCTTTTTTACATCATTAAGTCACACCAGCCACCAGGTGAAACTTTCAGATTATTTTTGTTCAAAGGAAGCAACAGGTTGGCGCTCGCACGGAAGGAAGCCTGCAGCCGGCGTGCGTCGCCTGCGTTCAACAGGGTTCTGGGCACGCACTTTGGCAACCCAAGGGGACTAATGAACAGACTTTGTGTTTTATTCATCATGAAGGACACCGCCAGGTGACACTTAAGAGAATATTTCTGTTTAGGATATATATACATATATACATCTGTTCATGTCGCCACAAAATTATTGAAACCAGGGTTACCACCGGCCTGGGCCCCGGACGATTTTTCAGACCGACAACATAGCTCGGAAAGCCCGCATAAATTGCACTTACATCGTCATTTTGGACTTCCGAGAGGTCATTGGAAGGTGTTCTATTTGAAATAGTTGACCTTCCTCAAAGTCGCACTTTTTTAGGCATTTTTAAAGTGTGACCGTTGCCTTAAAATGTTCTGAAAATCGTGTCCCCGAAATTCTCCGGGTACCCCGCCAATCCCCCCGGCCAACAATTGCACCCGAGAGGTGGGGCGGTAGCCCTACCGTCCAGGAGGCCTCAAAAGCCCGCAAAGCGCCATTTTGCCGTTTCCTCTTCGGGAGAACCGAAGGGAAATCATTAATGAGCTGGACGAGTACCATGCCAAAAATTGCAACCGACCCAGCCGTCGGGCCGATTCGCTACTCTCAGGGGGAATACCCCCACTGCGAGCCGGGCAAGAGCCTCGGATTCGACGCCATACGCTTCCGTCTGAGCACGGATTTTGTTCTCCCGGGCCCAGGAGACACTTTCCACGGCCGGCGAATGCAATCTGGGGTGCATTTTATTTATTAGTTACTGATTTCTCTTCCAAACTTGCCTCTGCCACAGACTAAGTCCAAATGGTTAATGATTTCTCCGCCACACTTGCCTCGCTGCCAGAGACTAAGTCCAAACGGTTAATGATTTCTCCGCCACACTTGCCTCTCTGCCAGAGACGAAGTCCAAATGGTTAATGATTTCTCCGCCACACTTGCCTCGCTGCCAGAGACTAAGTCCAAATGGTTAATGATTTCTCCACTGCACTTGCCTCTGTGCCAGAGACGAAGTCCAAATGGTTAATGATTTCTGCACCACACTTGCCTCTCTGCCAGAGACTAAGTCCAAACGGTTAATGATTTCTCCGCCACACTTGCCTCGCTGCCAGAGACTAAGTCCAAATGGTTAATGATTTCTGCACCACACTTGCCTCTCTGCCAGAGACGAAGTCCAAACGGTTAATGATTTCTCCGCCACACTTGCCTCGCTGCCAGAGACTAAGTCCAAATGGTTAATGATTTCTCCACTGCACTTGCCTCTGTGCCAGAGACGAAGTCCAAATGGTTAATGATTTCTGCACCACACTTGCCTCGCTGCCAGAGACTAAGTCCAAATGGTTAATGATTTCTCCACTGCACTTGCCTCTGTGCCAGAGACGAAGTCCAAATGGTTAATGATTTCTGCACCACACTTGCCTCTCTGCCAGAGACTAAGTCCAAACGGTTAATGATTTCTCCGCCACACTTGCCTCGCTGCCAGAGACTAAGTCCAAATGGTTAATGATTTCTGCACCACACTTGCCTCTCTGCCAGAGACGAAGTCCAAACGGTTAATGATTTCTCCGCCACACTTGCCTCGCTGCCAGAGACGAAGTCCAAATGGTTAATGATTTCTGCACCACACTTGCCTCGCTGCCAGAGACTAAGTCCAAATGGTTAATGATTTCTCCACTGCACTTGCCTCTGTGCCAGAGACGAAGTCCAAATGGTTAATGATTTCTGCACCACACTTGCCTCTCTGCCAGAGACTAAGTCCAAACGGTTAATGATTTCTCCGCCACACTTGCCTCGCTGCCAGAGACTAAGTCCAAATGGTTAATGATTTCTGCACCACACTTGCCTCTCTGCCAGAGACGAAGTCCAAACGGTTAATGATTTCTCCGCCACACTTGCCTCGCTGCCAGAGACGAAGTCCAAATGGTTAATGATTTCTGCACCACACTTGCCTCGCTGCCAGAGACTAAGTCCAAATGGTTAATGATTTCTCCACTGCACTTGCCTCTGTGCCAGAGACGAAGTCCAAATGGTTAATGATTTCTGCACCACACTTGCCTCTCTGCCAGAGACGAAGTCCAAATGGTTAATGATTTCTCAGGGCCACTGTCCCATTGGTTAGCCATTTCTCCAGAGGCTTACCGAGGCCAACCTGCGATATCTCGCGGACCCGGAGGCCCCGTTGCACGTCCTGCACATTCAGTCCGAGGTGCATTGGTTACCCATTTCTCCAGAAGCTTACCGAAGGCACACCGTCACACCTCGCGGGCCCCGAGGCCACTTTCCCCGTTGCGCAAATTCAATCCGAGGTGCATTGCCCTTAGCCGCCTTCTCCGGCCGGCTTCGGGTGCGTTTCCGGGGCTCCGACCGGGGCAAATCCGGTCCCCGGGGCCAGTGGGAGCCGTCCCCGGGCACGCCCGGGCTTCCGGTCGCCGCTTTCCGTGACCGACCGAAAGACGGTAAAAAATGCCGAAAATGGACAAAAATGGCCGACGGCGGGGCCTCCTGGTCGGTTAGGCGGCAGCCTGGATCGGTCCCTGCGGACCTGGAGGCTCGAGACGGCACTCGGAGCTGTCGACCGATTCTCGACTTGCCACCTCCTACCATTCTGCAGATACCCCGCCAACCCCCCCAGCCAGCAAATGCAGCCGAGATGTCGGTCGGTAGTCCAGCCGCCGAGGAGGCCTCGAAAGCCCGCGACACCTCCTTTCGCCGTTTCCCCATCGGGAGAACCGAGGGGAAATCATTATCTAGCTCCGGCAGCCCCCCTCCAACAATTGCAACCCGCCCCGTGGCCGGGCCGATTCGCCCCGCCTAGCGGGAATGCCTCCACCGGGGGGCCCGGCAGAAGCTTCGGATCCGACCTCATGGACTTCCGTCTTGGCACGGATTTCCCTCACACGGGCCCAGGGGCCACTTCCCCCGGCCTTCGGACGCAGCCGGAGGTGCATCGGGCCGAAGCCGCCTTCCCGGCCGGCTTCCGGAGGTTTCCGGGGCAAACTCCGGTCCTCCCGGCGAGGGGGAGCCTTCCCCGTGCACGCCCGGGTGTCAGGCCGCCGCTTTTCTTGACCGGCCGAAAGAGGCGAAAAATGCCGAAAATGACCAAAAATGGCCGACGGCGGGGCCTCCCGGTCGGTTTGGCGGCAGCCTGGGTCGGTCCCTGCAGACCTGGAGGCTCGAGAAGGCACTTGGCGAAGTCGACCCATTCTCGATTTGCCACCTCCTCCTATTCTGCAGATAGCCCGCCAACCTCCACAGCCAGCAAATGCAACCGTCATTCAGGCCGACGACCCTCCGGTAGTCATACCGAGGAAGAGGCACCGAAGCCCCGCCAGGCCTTCCGGATTGCACCCGCTCCCCGACCGGTTCTTTTTCAAAAAAGGGCCCAGGAGCCCGGATTATTTTAGGACGCGCTCGGGACCGCCCTGAGGGACACCGAACACCCAACCTTTCCCCGGGTCGACCCTCCCCGCCTCGGCCACCGGGGGGGGGGTCGAAGCCGGATCACCGGTTAATGATTTCCCCCTGCTCGGACTCGGCTGTTTCTCAACCGCGCTTGCCCGGCTCGGCCCCCAGCCCCGGCCCCTCACGTGGGGGCCCTGAATACGCCCCCCGGCAGCCATCTTGGCCCGCCGGCCCGGTATTTCAGGCCGTTTCGACCCTTCCCTGCCCGCTGGCTGACTGGTTCACCATGTCCCCATTCTGCGCTTAGACTTTTCAGCTGCTCGGGATGCCGGCTGATGACGGCTCCCGTACGACCGGGCGGGCGGCTCCAACTACCGGCCGGCTGCCCGGCCTGCTAACCCGTTAAGCATTTCCCCGTCCTGCACACATTCCCTGGACCTGCTGGTGTGTTCTGCAGCTAACTGCACCCCTACGACCGGGCGGGAGGCTATGATTACTGGTCGGCTGCCCTGCCAGGTAACCGCTTAACCGATTCCCCGTTTGGTACTGAGTCCCTGGACCTGCTGGTGTGTTCTGCAGTTAACTGCACCCCTATGACCGGGCGGGAGGCTGTAATTACCGGCCGGCAGCCCTGCCTGCTAACTGGCTGCCCGTGTCCCCATTCTGTCCTTAGTCCTTGGACCTGCTGGTGTGTTCTGCAGCTAACTGCACCCCTATGGCAGGCCGGCATCCCTGCCTGCTGACCGGCTGCCCGTGTCCTCATTCTGTACTTAGTCCTTGGACCTGCTGGTGTGTTCTGCAGCTAACTGCACCCCTATGACCGGGCGGGAGGCTGTAATTACCGGCCGGCAGCCCTGCCTGCTGACCGGCTGCCCGTGTCCT
>JANJGN010004460.1:0-2500 GCA_026770705.1 Isurus oxyrinchus | reverse complement strand
CACCAAAGGCAACACACGCCCGGGCCAGCAACACAGGCAAGCGAGACCAGCCCCAGCGTCAAGCTCACCATCACCACATACGGTACAGCCCGCACCTGAAGCTGGGTCTACCAGCACTACAGGCACCTATCGCTCGAACCACAACAATGGAAAGCACCACAAACCTCTCTCCGTGTGCCTCTCTCTGTGTGTGTCTCTCTCTCTCTCTCTTCACTTTCGGCCGATGCACCCAATGTGCCCAACTGTGCTGCATCTTTCCAACGACACCGACAGAGGGTCAACCCTGGCCCGAGCCTGGAGGAGCAAGCAGCCCCGGCATCAAAGCAGTCAAATACGCAATTAAACCCGATGACAGCCGTGCCGGGAACAAAAGGCGGCTGGGCCACTAACGGTTCCACGTGCCGTGCGTTCGCCCTGAGGCCGAGACCGAGGCCGCGGAGACCGAAAGGTCAAACTCTCCAAGGCGGAGAACTCTGGGTCTGCATTTAGGGGGACAAAGAGGACTGGCCCTCTGCGACACCCCAGCCGCGCTCTCGCCTGGCAGGCGAGTGCGATTGATCGTCAAGCGACCCTCAGACAGGCGTAGCCCCGGGAGGAACCCGGGGCCGCAAAGTGCGTTCAAAGTGTCGATGATCAATGTGTCCTGCAATTCACATTAATTCTCGCAGCTAGCTGCGTTCTTCATCGACGCACGAGCCGAGTGATCCACCGCTAAGAGTTGTACAGAGGTTTCGGTCGGATCCTCCCGCGAGGAAGCCGTGCAAGGACCGCACCCCACGCTCCCCGACATCTGCCGGGAAGCCCCATCCGAAGGCGCGGCCCCGGCGTGCCCAGGCACGCCTTGAAAAGTGGTGATCGGGTTTCACAAGCGGGCATCGAGCCCCTTCAGGGCGCTCGCGAGGCGTGCGTGGCGGCCAAGGAGGAGAACGCCGGAGCAGGAGCCATGCCGTCACGCACCGCGGCCATCAGAGGCAGGACCCTGAGGGCCTCCACTTGCCTAGAAGCCGAGGAGAGAGCCAGATAGAAGGAAGCCAGCAGCGCACTGAGTAGGGTACAATCTTCGCAGTGCAGCCCCTGTCCAACACCAACGCACCAGCACCCGCCGGCAGGGTGGCGGAAGGCGTAGCGGGCGCAAAGCGGGAAGACAGGTACATTCTCTCGCACGCTGAAGGCGACCGACCCGCCACTCAATCTCGCTTCCGACAAAGCAGACACGCGATATCTTTAAACCGGCCGCCCCCAAGTCGACCAGCCCACGGGAGCCGGAGGGGGGGCGTGTAGGTACCCTTTTCACATGAAGGGAGGGTGCTTAGAAGACGACCAAAGTGACACCGCGGTGGGAAAGAGCCGGGCCTGCACCTCCGTCTCAGTCCCTGCAGAGCTCACAGTGGCCGCTCGCCGAGGTCACGGCGACGTGACGCCTGCCCACACCCAAGCCCGCAGAAGCTCCCTTCAATTCGACTGCGGTTGTAGTGAGGGCCAGACGCTGGCTTGGTCGCGCAGCAATGCCCCCACGCCAGCTGGAGACACGAGCAGTAGGAAGAAGGTCTCTCTCTCGCTCGCTCCCTCTCTCTCTGTAGTGGACTTGCCACCCACCCGGCGGCGGCGGCAGCGTCAGCACGGTGCACCCATAAGTCGAGGCAGAAGCCGAGAGAAAGGGGCAGGCGCGCGAGACACGAACAGCTACGCCTTGCGGAAGGAGAGGGCAGTAAACAGAGCGTACCAGAGAGACGGGCGATTCCCGGGAAGACCGCACGTTAGCGTGCGACGGCTGAGAAGACACCGCAACGCGAAACAATGCAAGAGTCCAGCTCACCGCCCGCACAATTCTCTGTCTCAAACGTCTACTGTCATCGGTCCGCATGGCCGGCTGAACGAACGCAGCGCAAGCCGTGGGACGGGGAGAGGCACGGGTGGGCGTTACGCCCGCCGAACTTCCCGGTCCCGACAATTCTCAAGACGGACTGCAACGCCTCAGGGCTCGGCACCTCGCCAGACGAGCCGTGCCGCCAGGGCGGACACCGGAGTGCCCCTTCGATAGATAAGAGCGCGAGGACCGGACTTCAAACTCGCTCGGCACCAGGCAGGACTGAGCACTGCTGACGTCCATGGCCTATCCGCCGTGTTCGTCGAGTTCGGAGGGTGAACCTCCCACCCGCGTGGGAGGCGCCGGACGTGGGTGACCATGGCTCCGGGGCCCGCCCCCGTGAGCAACTCCGGTCGGCCACCCGCGACGCTGGCTCAGAGACAAATAAAGGAACACGGGCCGTCACACGCGAAGGCGTGGCGGGCCCCCGGCCGATAATGATCCTTCCGCAGGTTCACCTACGGAAACCTTGTTACGACTTTTACTTCCTCTAGATAGTCAAGTTTGATCGTCTTCTCGGCGCTCCGCCAGGGCCGTCGCCGACTCCGGCGGGGCCGATCCGAGGACCTCACTAAGCCATCCAATCGGTAGTAGCGACGGGCGGTGTGTACAAAGGGCAGGGACTTAATCAAC
>JANJGN010004459.1:0-33107 GCA_026770705.1 Isurus oxyrinchus | reverse complement strand
GCCCCCTCTCCCCAGTGCCCCCTCTCCCCAGCGCCCCCCACTCTCCAGCGCCCCCTCTCTCCAATACTCCCTCTCTCCAGCGCCTTGGCTGTCCAATACCCCTGCTCTCCAATACCCCCTCTCTCAAGCATCTCCGATCTCCAGCGACCCGCTCATAGCCAGTGAGCTGACAAAAAATCGCCAGGTGATTGCGAACCAAGGCTTTAGGTTTCGATGTCAGTTCAGGGATAGATATTGATAAACAGACTGGCGATAAGCGCAAAACCCTTCTCTGAACAGCACCGGGGGGTTCGACAATATAAACTGCAGGAGGCAGACGGGAAAAGCAATTGATCCACTCATGTGAAAGACAGCGTCTCAAGCAGGGCAACACTGCTTCTGTAATTCCACTGGAGCATTGAGAACCCACTGGCATTCAACACCAGAGGGGCTGGTGGTAGACGGCAAGTTACAGACTGGAATCTGCTCCAGGGGTTCGGTGGGGTTTATATACAGAATAACAGATATCCGGGAGTGAGTTACAGACTGGAATCTAATCGAGGGGTTCGGGGTGGTTTATATATAGAATAACAGATACCCGGGAGTGAGTTACAGACTGGAATCTAATCGAGGGGTTCGGGGGGGTTTATATATAGAATAACAGATACCCGGGTGTGAGTTACAGACTGGAATCTAATCAATGGGTTCGGGGGGTTTATATATAGAATAACAGATACCCGGGAGTGAGTTACAGACTGGAATCAAATCGAGGGGTTTGGGGAGTTTTATATATAGAATAACAGATACCCAGGAGTGAGTAACAGACTGGAATCTAATCGAGGGTTGCGGGGGGGTTTATATATAGAATAAAAGATACCCGGGAGTGAGTTACAGACTGGAATCTCATCGAGGGGTTCGGGGTGGTTTATATATAGAATAACAGACACCCGGGAGTGAGTTACAGACTGGAATCTAATCGAGGGATTCGGGGTGGTTTATATTTAGAATAACAGACACCCGGGAGTGAGTTACAGACTGGAATCTAATCGAGGGGTTCGGGGTGGTTTATATATAGAATAACAGATATCCGGGAGTGAGTTACAGACTGGAATCTAATCGAGGGGTTCGGGGGGTTTATATATAGAATAACAGATACCCGGGAGTGAGTTACAGACTGGAATCTAATCGAGGGGTTCGGGTTGGTTTATATATAGAATAACAGATACCCGGGAGATAGTTACAGTCTGGAATCCAAACGAGGGATTCGGGGTGGTTTATATATAGAATAACAGATACCGGGAGTGAGTTACAGACTGGAATCTAATCGAGGGGTTCGGGATGGTTTATATATAGAATAACAAAAACCCGGGACTGAGTTACAAACTGGAATCTAATCGAGGGGTTCGGGGGTTTATATATAGAATAACAGGTACCCGGGAGTGAGTTACAGACTGGAATCTAATCGAGGGGTTCGGGGTGGTTTGTATATAGAATAACAGATACCCGGTAGTGAGTTACAGACTGGAATCTAATCGAGGGGTTCGGGGTGGTTTATATATAGAATAACAGATACCCGGGAGTGAGTTACAGACTGGAATCGAATCGAGGGGTTCGGGGTGGTTTATATATAGAATATCATATACCCCGGGAGTGAGTTACAGACTGGAATCTAATCGAGGGGTTCGGGGTGGTTTATATATAGAATAACAGACACCCGGGACTGAGTTACAGACTGGAATCGAATCGAGGGGTTCGGGGTGGTTTATATGTAGAATAACAGATACCCGGGAGTGAGTTACAGACTGGAATCTAAACGAGGGGTTCGAGGTGCTTTATATATAGAATAACAGATACCTGGGAGTGAGTTACAGGACTGCAATTTAAACAAAGGGTTCGGCGGGGTTTATATATAGAATAACAGATACCCAGGAGTGAGATACAGTCTAAAATCTAAACGAGAGGTTTGGGGGGGGTTTATATATAGAATAACAGATACCCAGGAGTGAGTTACAGACTGGAATTTAATCAATGGGTTCGGGGAGATTATATATAGAATAACAGATACCCGGGAGTGAGTTACAGACTGGAATCTAATCGAGGGGTTCGGGGTGGTTTATATTTAGAATAACAGACACGCGGGAGTGAGTTACAGACTGGAATCTAATCGAGGGGTTCGGGGGGGTTTATATATAGAATAACAGATACCCGGGAGTGAGTTACAGACTGGAATCTAATCGAGGGGTTCGGGGTGGTTTATATTTAGAATAACAGACACCCGGGAGTGAGTTACAGACTGGAATCGAATCGAGGGGTTCAGGATGGTTTATATATAGAATATCATATACCCCGGGAGTCAGTTACAGACTGGAATCTAATCGAGGGGTTCGGGGTGGTTTATATTTAGAATAACAGACACGCGGGAGTGAGTTACAGACTGGAATCTAATCGAGGGGTTCGGGGGGGTTTATATATAGAATAACAGATACCCGGGAGTGAGTTACAGACTGGAATCTAATCGAGGGGTTCGGGGTGGTTTATATTTAGAATAACAGACACCCGGGAGTGAGTTACAGACTGGAATCTAATCGAGGGTTTCGGGGTGGTTTATATTAAGAATAACAGACACCCGGGAGTGAGTTACAGACTGAAATCTAATCGAGGGGTTCGGTGTGGTTTAAATATAGATTAACAGATACCCGGGAGTGAGTTAAAGACTGGAATCTAATCGAGGGGTATGGGCTGGTTTATATATAGAAAAACAGACAACCGGGACTGAGTTACAGACTGGAATCTAATCGAGGGGTTCAGGATGGTTTATATATAAAATATCATATACCCCGGGAGTGAGTTACAGACTGGAATCTAATCAAGGTGTTCGGGGTGGTTTATATATAGAATAACAGACACCCGGGACTGTGTTTCAGACTGGAATCGAATCGAGGGGTTCGGGGTGGTTTATATGTAGAATAACAGATACCCGGGAGTGAGTTACAGACTGGAATCTAAACGAGGGGTTCGAGGTGCTTTATATATAGAATAACAGATACCCGGGAGTGAGTTACAGACTGGAATCTAATTGAGGGGTTCGGGGTGGTTTATATACAGAATAACAGGTTCCCGGGAGTGAGTTACAGACTGGAATCTAATCGAGGGGTTCGGGGTGGTTGATATATAGTGTAACAGATACCCAGGAGTGAGTTACAGATTGGAATCTAATCGAGGGGTTCGGGATGGTTTATATATAGAATAACAGATACCTGGGAGCGAGTTACAGATTCGAATCTAATCGAGGGGTTCGGGGTGGTTTATATATAGAATAACAGATACCCGGGAGTGAGTTACAGACTGGAATCTAATCGAGGGGTTTGGGGGATTTATATATAGAATAACAGATGCCCGGGAGTGAGTTACAGACTGGAATCTAATCGAGGGGTTCGGGGTGGTTTATATATAGAATAACAGATACCTGGGTGTGAGATACAGACTGGAATCTAATCTTGGTGTTCAGGGGGTTTATATATAGAATAACAGATAGCCGGGAGTGAGTTACAGACTGGAATCTAATCGAGGGGTTCGGGCTGGTTTATATATAGAAGAACATATACCCGGGAGTGAGTCACAGACTGGAATCTAATCGAGGGGTTCGGGGAGGTTTATATATAGAATAACAGATACCCGGGAGTGATTTCCAGATTCGAATCTAATCGAGGGGTTCGGGGTGGTTCATATGGAGAATAACAGATACCCGGGAGTGAGTTACAGACTGGAATCTAATCGAGGGGTTCGATGCGTTTTATATATATTATAAAAGATACCTGGGAGTGAGTTACAAATTGGAATCGAATCGAGGGGTTTGGGATGGTTTATATATAGAATAACAGATACCCGGGAGTGAGTTACAGACTGGAATCTAATCGAGGGGTTCGGGGGGTTTATATATAGAATAACAGATACCCGGGAGTGAGTTACAGACTGGAATCTAATCGAGGGGTTCGGGGGGATTTATATATAAAATAACAGATACCCGGGAGTGAGTTAGAGACTGGAATCTAATCGAAGGGTTCGTGGTGGTTTATATATAGAATAACAGATACCCGGGAGTGAATTACTGATTCGAATCTACTCGAGGGGTTCAGTGTGGTTTATATATAGAATAACAGATACCCGGGAGTGAGTTACAGACTGGAATATAATCGAGGGATTCGGGGTGGGTTATACATAGAATAACAAATACCTGGGAGTGAGTTACAGATTGGAATCTAATCGAGGGTTTCGGGATGGTTTATATATAGAATAACAGATACCCGGGAGTGAGTTACAGACTGGAATCTAATCGAGGGGTTCGGGGGGGTTTATATATATAATAACAGCTGCCCGGGAGTGAGTTACAGACTGGAATCTAATCGAGGGGTTCGGGGTGGTTTATAGATAGAATAACAGGTACCCGGGAGTGAGTTACAGACTGGAATCTAATTGAGGGGTTCGGAGTGGTTTAAATATAGAATAACAGATACCCGGGAGTGAGTTGCAGACTGGAATCCAAACGAGGTGTTCGGGGTGGTTTATATATAGAATAACAGATACCCGGGAAAGAGTTAAAGACAGGAATATAATCGAGGCGCTCAGGGTGGTTTATATATAGAATAACAGATACCTGGGAGTGAATTACAGACTGGAATCTAATCGAGGGGCTCAGGGTGGTTTATATATAGAATAACAGATACCCGGGAGTGAGTTACAGACTGGAATCTAATCGAGAGGTTCGGGGTTTTTTATATATAGAATAACAGATACCCGGGAGTGAGTTACAGACTGGAATCTAATCGAGGGTTTCGGGGGGGTTTATATATAGAATAACAGATACCCGGGAGTGCGTTACAGACTGGAATGTAATCGAGGTGTTCGGGGTGGTTTATATATAGAATAACAGATACCCGGGAGTGAGTTACAGACTGGAATTTAATCGAGGGGTTTGGGGTTGTTTATATATAGAATAACAGATACCCGGGAGTGAGTTACAGACTGGAATCTAATCGAGGGGTTTCGGGGTTGTTTATATATAGAATAACAGATACCCGGGAGTGAGTTACAGACTGGAATCTAATCGAGGGGTTCGGGGGGTTTATATATAGAATAACACATACCAGGGAGTGAGTTACAGACTGGAATCTAATCGAGGGGTTCGGGGGGATTTATATATAAAATAACAGATACCCGGGAGTGAGTTACAGACTGGAATCTAATCGAAGGGTTCGGGGTGGTTTATATATAGAATAACAGATACCCGGGAGTGAATTACTGATTCGAATCTACTCGAGGGGTTCAGTGTGGTTTATATATAGAATAACAGATACCCGGGAGTGAGTTACAGACTGGAATATAATCGAGGGATTCGGGGTGGGTTATACATAGAATAACAAATACCTGGGAGTGAGTTACAGATTGGAATCTAATCGAGGGTTTCGGGATGGTTTATATATAGAATAACAGATACCCGGGAGTGAGTTACAGACTGGAATCTAATCGAGGGGTTCGGGGGGGTTTATATATATAATAACAGCTGCCCGGGAGTGAGTTACAGACTGGAATCTAATCGAGGGGTTCGGGGTGGTTTATAGATAGAATAACAGGTACCCGGGAGTGAGTTACAGACTGGAATCTAATTGAGGGGTTCGGAGTGGTTTAAATATAGAATAACAGATACCCGGGAGTGAGTTGCAGACTGGAATCCAAACGAGGTGTTCGGGGTGGTTTATATATAGAATAACAGATACCCGGGAAAGAGTTAAAGACAGGAATATAATCGAGGGGCTCAGGGTGGTTTATATATAGAATAACAGATACCTGGGAGTGAATTACAGACTGGAATCTAATCGAGGGGCTCAGGGTGGTTTATACATAGAATAACAGATACCCGGGAGTGAGTTACAGACTGGAATCTAATCGAGAGGTTCGGGGTTTTTTATATATAGAATAACAGATACCCGGGAGTGAGTTACAGACTGGAATCTAATCGAGGGGTTCGGGGGGGTTAATATATAGAATAACAGATACCCGGGAGTGCGTTACAGACTGGAATGTAATCGAGGTGTTCGGGGTGGTTTATATATAGAATAACAGATACCCGGGAGTGAGTTACAGACTGGAATTTAATCGAGGGGTTTGGGGTTGTTTATATATAGAATAACAGATACCCGGGAGTGAGTTACAGACTGGAATCTAATCGAGGGGTTTCGGGGTTGTTTATATATAGAATAACAGATACCCGGGAGTGAGTTACAGACTGGAATTTAATCGAGGGGTTTGGGGTTGTTTATATATAGAATAACAGATACCCGGGAGTGAGTTACAGACTGGAATCTAATCGAGGGTTACGGGGTGGTTAATATATAGAATAACAGATACCCGGGAGTGAGTTACAGAATGGAATCTATTCGAGGGGTTCAGGGTGGTTTATGTATAGAATAACAGATACCCGGGAGTGAGTTACAGACTGGAATCTCGTCAAGGGGTTCGGGGAGATTATATATAGAATAACAGATACCCGGGAGTGAGTTACATACTGGAATCTAATCAAAGGTTTCGGGGTGGGTTTATATATAAAATTACACATCCCCGGGAGGGACTTACAGACTGGAATGCAATCGAGGGGTTCGGGGTGGTTTATATATAGAATAACAGATACCCGGGAGTGAGTTACAGACTGGAATCTAATCGAGGGGTTCGGCGGGGTTTATATATACAATAACAGATACCCGGGAGTGAGTTACAGACTGGAATCTAATCGAGGGGTTCGGGGTGGTTTATATTTAGAATAACAGACACAGTGGGAGTGAGTTACAGACTGGAATCTAATCGAGGGGTTCGGGGTGGTTTATATTTAGAATAAAAGACACCCGGGAGTGAGTTACAGACTGGAATCTAATCGAGGGGTTCGGGGTGGTTTATATTTAGAATAACAGACACCCGGGAGTGAGTTACAGACTGGAATCTAATCGAGGGGTTCGGGGTGGTTTATATATAGATTAACAGTTACCCGGGAGTGAGTTACAGACTGGAATCTAATCGAGGGGGACGGGCTGGTTTGTATATAGAGTAACAGACACCCGGGACTTAGTTACAGACTGGAATGTAATCGAGGGGTTCAGGGTGGTTTATATATAGAATAACAGACACCCGGGACTGAGTTACAGACTGGAATCTAATCGAGGGGATCGGGGTGGTTTATATGTAGAATAACAGATACCCTGGAGTGAGTTACAGACTGGAATCTAATCGAGGGGTTCGGGGTGGTTTATATATAGAATAACAGATACCCGGGAGTGTGTTACAGACTGGAATCTAATCGAGGGGTACGGGGTGGTTTATATATAGAATAACAGATACCCGGGAGTGAGTTACAGACTGGAATCTAATCGAGGGGTTCGGGGTGGTTTATATATAGAATAACAGATACCCGGGAGTGAGTTACAGACTGGAATCTAATCGAGGGGTTCGGGGGTGTTTATATATAGAATAACGGATACCCAGGAGTGAGTTACAGACTGGAATCTAATCGAGGGGTTCGGGGTGGTTTATATATAGAATAACAGATACCCGGGAGTGAGATACAGACTGGAATCTAATCGAGGGGTTCGGGGTGATTTATATATAGAATAACAGATACCCGGGAGTGAGTTACAGACTGGAATATAATCGAGGGGTCCGGGAGGGTTTATATATAGAATAACAGATACCCAGGAGAGAGTTACAGCCTGGAATCAAATCGAGGGTTTCGGGGGGGTTTATATATAGAATAACAGATCCCCGGGAGTGAGTTACAGACTGGAATCTAATCGAGGGGTTCGGTGGTGTTTATATATAGAATAACAGATACCCGGCAGTGAGATACAGACTGGAATCAAATCGAGGTTTTCGGTGTGTTTTTAACACAATAACAGATACCCGGGAGTGAGTTACAGACTGGAATCTAATCGAGGGGTTTGGGGTGGTTTATATATACAATAACAGATACCCGGGAGTGAGTTACAGACTGGAATCTAATCGAGGGGTTTAGGGTGGTTTATATATGCAATAACAGATACCCGGGAGTGAGTTACAGACTGGAATCTAATCGAGGGGTCCAGGGTGGTTTCTATATAGAATAACAGATACCCAGGTGTGAGTTACAGACTGGAATCTAATTGAGGGGTTCGGGATGGTTTATATATAGAATAACAGACACCCGGGAGTGAGTTACAGACTGGTATCTAATCGAGGGGTTCGGGGTTGTTTATATTTAGAATAACAGATACCCGGGAGTGAGTTACAGACTGGAATCTAATCGAGGGGTTCGAGGGGTTTATATATAGAAAAACAGATACCCGGGAGTGAGTTACAGACTGGAATCTAATTGATGGTTCGGTGGGTTATATATAGAATAACAGATATCCGGGAGTGAATTACAGTCGGGCATCTAATCGAGGGGTTCGAGGGGTTTATATATAGAATAACAGATACCCGGGAGTGAGTTACAGACTGGAATCTAATCAAGGGGTTTAGGGTGGTTTTTATGTAGAATAACAGATACCCGGGAGTGAGTTACTGACTGGAATCTAATCGAGTGGTTCGTGGGGGTTTATTTATACATTAACATACCCGGGAGTGAGTTACAGACTGGAAACTAATCGAGGGGTTCGGGGGGGTTTATATATAGAATAAGAGATACCCGGGAGTGAGTTACTGACTGGAATCTAATCGAGTGGTTCGTGGGGGTTTATTTATAGATTAACATACCCGGGAGTGAGTTACAGACTGGAATCTAATCAAGGGGTTCGGGGGGGTTTATATATAGAATAAGAGATACCCGGGAGTGAGTTACAGACTGGAATCTAATCGAGGGGTTCGGGGTGTGTTTATATATAGAATAACAGATACCCAGGAGTGAGTTACAGACTGGAATCTAATCGAGGGGTTCGGGGTGGTTTATATATAGAATAACAGATACCCGGGAGTGAGTTTCAGTCTGGAATCTAATCGAGGGGTTCGGGGTGGTTTATATATAGAATAACAGATACCCGGGAGTGAGTTACAGACTGGAATCTAATTGATGGTTCAGTGGGTTATATATAGAATAACAGATACCCGGGAGTGAGTTACAGACTGGAATCTAATCGAGGGGTTCGGGGTGATTTATATATAGAATAACAGATACCCAGGAGTGAGTTACAGACTGGAATCTAATCGAGGGATTCGGGGTGGTTTATATATAGAATAACAGATACCCGGGAGTGAGTTTCATTTTGGAATCTAATCGAGGGGTTCGGGGTGGTTTATATATAGAATAACAGATAGCCTGGAGTGAGTTACAGACTGGAATCTAATCGAGGGGTTCGCGGTAGTTTATATATAGAATAACAGATACCCGGGAGTGAGTTACAGACTGGAATCTAATTGATGGTTCAGTGGGTTATATATAGAATAACAGATACCCGGGAGTGAATTACAGACTGGAATATAATCGAGGGGTTCGGGGGGTTTATATATAGAATAACAGATACCCGGGAGTGAGTTACAGACTGGAATCTAATCGAGGTGTTTGGGGTGGTTTATATATAGAATAACAGATACCCGGGAGTGAATTACAGACTGGAATATAATCGAGGGGTTCGGGGGGTTTATATATAGAATAACAGATACCCGGGAGTGAGTTACAGACTGGAATCTAATCGAGGGGTTGGGTGGGGTTTATATATAGAATAACAGATACCCGGGAGTGAGTTACAGACTGGAATCTAATCGAGGGGTTCGGGGTGGTTTATATATAGAATAACAGATACCTGGGAGTGAGTTACAGACTGGAATCTAATCGAGGTGTTTGGGGTGGTTTATATATAGAATAAGAGATACCCGGGAGTGAGTTACAGACTGGAATATAATCGAGGGGTTCGGGGGGTTTATATATAGAATAACAGATACCCGGGAGTGAGTTACAGACAGGAATCTAATCGAGGGGATCGGGGTGGTTTATAGATAGAATAACAGATACCCGGGAGTGAGTTACAGACTGGAATCTAATCGAGGGGTTCAGGGTGGTTTATATATAGAATAACAGATACCCGGGAGTGAGTTACAGACTGGAATCTAATCGAGGGGTTTGGGGGTTTATATATAGAATAACAGATACCCGGGAGTGAGTTACAGACAGGAATCTAATCGAGGGGTTCGGGGTGGTTTATATATAGAATAACAGATACCCGGGAGTGAGTTACAGACTGGAATCTAATCGAGGGGATCGGGGTGGTTTATATATAGAATAACAGATACCCGGGAGTGAGTTACAGACTGGAATCTAATCGAGGGTTTCGGGGGGGTTTATATATAGAATAACAGATACCCGGGAGTGAGTTACAGACTGGAATCTAATCCAGGCTTTCGGGGGGGGTTTATATATTGAATAACAGACACCCGGGAGTGAGTTACAGACTGGAATCTAATCGAGGGGTTTTGGCTGGTTTATATACAGAATAACAGATACCCGGGAGTGAGTTACAGACTGGAATCTAATCGAGGGGTTCGGGGTGGTTTATATATAGAATAACAGATACCCGGGAGTGAGTTACAGACTGGTATCTAATCCAGGGTTTCAGGGGGGTTTATATATAGAATAACAGATACTCGGGAGTGAGTTACAGACTGGAATCTAATCGAGGGGTTCGGGGTGGTTTATATATAGAATAACAGATACTCGGGAGTGGTTTACAGTCTGGAATCTAATCGACGGGTTCGGGATGGTTTATATATAGAATAACAGATACCCGGAGTGTGTTACAGACTGGAATCTAATCGAGGGGTTCGGAGGGGTTTATATATCGAATAACAGATACCCGGGAGTGAGTTACAGACTGGAATCTAATCGAGGTGTTTCAGGTGGGTTTATATATAGAATAACAGATACCCGGGAGTGAGTTACAGACTCGAATCTAATCGAGAGTTTCGGGGTGGTTTATATGTAGAATATCAGATACCCGGCAGTGAGTTACAGACTGGAATCTAATCGAGGGGTTCGGGGGGGTTTATATATAGAATAACAGATACCCGGGAGTGAGTTACAGACTGGAATCTAATCGAGGGGTTCGGGGTGGTTTATATATAGAATAACACATACCCGGGACTGAGTTACAGACTGGAATCTAATCGAGGGGTTCGGGGTGGTTTATATATAGAATAACAGATACCCGGGAGTGAGTTACAGACTGGAATCTAATCGAGGGGTTCAGGGTGGTTTATATATAGAATAACAGATACCCGGGAGTGAGATACAGTCTGGAATCTAATCGAGGGGTTTGGGGTGGTTTATATATAGAATAACAGATACCCGGGAGTAAGTTACAGACTGGAATCTAATCGAGGGGTACGGGGTGGTTTATATATAGAATAACAGATACCCGGGACTGAGTTACGGACTGGAATCTTGTCGAGGGTATCGAGGAGGTTTATATATAGAATACCAGATACCCGGGAGTGAGTTACAGACTGGAATCTAATCGAGGGTATCGGGGAGGTTTATATATAGAATAACAGATACCCGGGAGTGAGTTACAGACTGGAATCTAATCGAGGGTATCAAGGAGGTTTATATATAGAATAACAGATACACGGGAGTGAGTTACAGACTGGAATCTAATCGAGGGGTTCGGGGTGGTTTATATAGAAAATAACAGATACCCGGAGGTGAGTTACAGACTGGAATCAAATCGAGGGGTTCGGGGTTGTTTATATATAAAATACCAGATACCCGGGAGTGAGTTACAGATTCGAATTAAATCGAGGGTTTCGGTCTGGTTTATATATACAATAACAGATACGCGGTAGTGAGATACAGTCTGGAATCTAATCGAGGGGTTCGGGGGGGTTTATATATAGAATAACAGATAACGGGGAGTGAGTTACAGACTGGAATCTAATCGAGTGGTTCGGGAGGTTTATATATAGAATAAAAGATACCTGGGAGTGAGTAACAGATTGGAATCTAATCGAGAGTTTCGGGGTGGTTTATATATAGAATAACAGATACCCGGGAGTGAGTTACAGATTCGAATTTAATCGAGGGGATCGGGGTGGTTTATGTATACAATAACAGATACCCGGGAGTTAGTTACAAACTGTAATCTAATCGAAGGGTTCAGGACGGGTTTATATATAGAATAACAGATACCCGGGAGTGATTTACAGACTGGAATCTAATCGAGGGTTTCGGGGTGGGTTTATATATAGAATAACAGTTTCCCGGGAGTGAGTTACAGACTCGAATCTAATCGAGAGTTTCGGGGTGGTTTATATGTAGAATATCAGATACCCGGCAGTGAGTTACAGACTGGAATCTAATCGAGGGGTTCGGGGGGGTTTATATATAGAATAACAGATACCCGGGAGTGAGTTACAGACTGGAATCTAATCGAGGGGTTCGGGGTGGTTTATATATAGAATAACAGATACCCGGGAGTGAGTTACAGACTGGAATCTAATCGAGGGGTTCCGGGTGTTTTATATGTATAATAACAAATACCCGGGAGAGAGTTACACACTGGAATCTAATCGAGGGGTACGGGGTGGTTTATATATAGAATAACAGATACCCGGGAGTGAGATACAGGCTGGAATCTAATCGGGATGTTCGTTGGGGTTTTTATATAGAATAACAGACACCCAGGAGTGAGTTACAGATTCGAATCTAATCGAGTGGTTCAGGGGGTTTATATATAGAATAACTGATACCCGGGAGTGAGTTACAGACTGGAATCTAATCGAGGCGTTTGGGGTGGTTTATATATAGAACAACAGATACCCGGGAGTGAGTTACAGACTGGAATCTAATCGAGAGGTTCGGGGTGGTTTATATATAGAATAACAGATACCCGGAGTGTGTTACAGACTGGAATCTAATCGAGGGGTTCGGGGGGGTTTATATATAGAATAACAGATACCCGGGAGTGAGTTACAGACTGGAATCTAATCGAGGGGTTCAGGGTGGTTTATATATAGAATAACAGATACCCTGAAGTGAGATACAGTCTGGAATCTAATCGAGGGGTTCGGGGTGGTTTATATATAGAATAACAGATACCCGGGAGTAAGTTACAGACTGGAATCTAATCGAGGGGTTCGGGGTGGTTTATATATAGAATAACAGATACCCGGGAGTGAGTTTCATTTTGGAATCTAATCGAGGGGTTCGGGGTGGTTTATATATAGAATAACAGATAGCCTGGAGTGAGTTACAGACTGGAATCTAATCGAGGGGTTCGCGGTAGTTTATATATAGAATAACAGATACCCGGGAGTGAGTTACAGACTGGAATCTAATTGATGGTTCAGTGGGTTATATATAGAATAACAGATACCCGGGAGTGAATTACAGACTGGAATATAATCGAGGGGTTCGGGGGGTTTATATATAGAATAACAGATACCCGGGAGTGAGTTACAGACTGGAATCTAATCGAGGTGTTTGGGGTGGTTTATATATAGAATAACAGATACCCGGGAGTGAATTACAGACTGGAATATAATCGAGGGGTTCGGGGGGTTTATATATAGAATAACAGATACCCGGGAGTGAGTTACAGACTGGAATCTAATCGAGGGGTTGGGTGGGGTTTATATATAGAATAACAGATACCCGGGAGTGAGTTACAGACTGGAATCTAATCGAGGGGTTCGGGGTGGTTTATATATAGAATAACAGATACCTGGGAGTGAGTTACAGACTGGAATCTAATCGAGGTGTTTGGGGTGGTTTATATATAGAATAAGAGATACCCGGGAGTGAGTTACAGACTGGAATATAATCGAGGGGTTCGGGGGGTTTATATATAGAATAACAGATACCCGGGAGTGAGTTACAGACAGGAATCTAATCGAGGGGATCGCGGTGGTTTATAGATAGAATAACAGATACCCGGGAGTGAGTTACAGACTGGAATCTAATCGAGGGGTTCAGGGTGGTTTATATATAGAATAACAGATACCCGGGAGTGAGTTACAGACTGGAATCTAATCGAGGGTTTTGGGGGTTTATATATAGAATAACAGATACCCGGGAGTGAGTTACAGACAGGAATCTAATCGAGGGGTTCGGGGTGGTTTATATATAGAATAACAGATACCCGGGAGTGAGTTACAGACTGGAATCTAATCGAGGGGATCGGGGTGGTTTATATATAGAATAACAGATACCCGGGAGTGAGTTACAGACTGGAATCTAATCGAGGGTTTCGGGGGGGTTTATATATAGAATAACAGATACCCGGGAGTGAGTTACAGACTGGAATCTAATCCAGGCTTTCGGGGGGGGTTTATATATTGAATAACAGACACCCGGGAGTGAGTTACAGACTGGAATCTAATCGAGGGGTTTTGGCTGGTTTATATACAGAATAACAGATACCCGGGAGTGAGTTACAGACTGGAATCTAATCGAGGGGTTCGGGGTGGTTTCTATATAGAATAACAGATACCCGGGAGTGAGTTACAGACTGGTATCTAATCCAGGGTTTCGGGGGGGTTTATATATAGAATAACAGATACTCGGGAGTGAGTTACAGACTGGAATCTAATCGAGGGGTTCGGGGTGGTTTATATATAGAATAACAGATACTCGGGAGTGGTTTACAGTCTGGAATCTAATCGACGGGTTCGGGATGGTTTATATATAGAATAACAGATACCCGGAGTGTGTTACAGACTGGAATCTAATCGAGGGGTTCGGAGGGGTTTATATATCGAATAACAGATACCCGGGAGTGAGTTACAGACTGGAATCTAATCGAGGTGTTTCAGGTGGGTTTATATATAGAATAACAGATACCCGGGAGTGAGTTACAGACTCGAATCTAATCGAGAGTTTCGGGGTGGTTTATATGTAGAATATCAGATACCCGGCAGTGAGTTACAGACTGGAATCTAATCGAGGGGTTCGGGGGGGTTTATATATAGAATAACAGATACCCGGGAGTGAGTTACAGACTGGAATCTAATCGAGGGTTTCGGGGTCGTTTATATATAGAATAACAGATACCCGGGACTGAGTTACAGACTGGAATCTAATCGAGGGGTTCGGGGTGGTTTATATATAGAATAACAGATACCCGGGAGTGAGTTACAGACTGGAATCTAATCGAGGGGTTCAGGGTGGTTTATATATAGAATAACAGATACCCGGGAGTGAGATACAGTCTGGAATCTAATCGAGGGGTTTGGGGTGGTTTATATATAGAATAACAGATACCCGGGAGTAAGTTACAGACTGGAATCTAATCGAGGGGTACGGGGTGGTTTATATATAGAATAACAGATACCCGGGACTGAGTTACGGACTGGAATCTTGTCGAGGGTATCGAGGAGGTTTATATATAGAATACCAGATACCCGGGAGTGAGTTACAGACTGGAATCTAATCGAGGGTATCGGGGAGGTTTATATATAGAATAACAGATACCCGGGAGTGAGTTACAGACTGGAATCTAATCGAGGGGTTCGGGGGGGTTTATATATAGAATAACAGATACCCAGGAGTGAGTTACAGACTGGAATCTAATCGAGGGGTTCGGGGAGGTTTATATATAGAATAACAGATACGCGGGAGTGAGTTACAGACTGGAATCTAATCGAGGGTATCAAGGAGGTTTATATATAGAATAACAGATACACGGGAGTGAGTTACAGACTGGAATCTAATCGAGGGGTTCGGGGTGGTTTATATAGAAAATAACAGATACCCGGAGGTGAGTTACAGACTGGAATCTAATCGAGGGGTTCGGGGTTGTTTATATATAAAATACCAGATACCCGGGAGTGAGTTACAGATTCGAATTAAATCGAGGGTTTCGGTCTGGTTTATATATACAATAACAGATACGCGGTAGTGAGATACAGTCTGGAATCTAATCGAGGGGTTCGGGGGGGTTTATATATAGAATAACAGATAACGGGGAGTGAGTTACAGACTGGAATCTAATCGAGTGGTTCGGGAGGTTTATATATAGAATAACAGATACCTGGGAGTGAGTAACAGATTGGAATCTAATCGAGAGTTTCGGGGTGGTTTATATATAGAATAACAGATACCCGGGAGTGAGTTACAGATTCGAATTTAATCGAGGGGATCGGGGTGGTTTCTGTATACAATAACAGATACCCGGGAGTTAGTTACAAACTGTAATCTAATCGAAGGGTTCAGGACGGGTTTATATATAGAATAACAGATACCCGGGAGTGATTTACAGACTGGAATCTAATCGAGGGTTTCGGGGTGGGTTTATATATAGAATAACAGATACCCGGGAGTGAGTTACAGACTGGAATTTAATCGAGGGGTTCGCGGGGGTTTATATATAGAATAACAGTTTCCCGGGAGTGAGTTACAGACTCGAATCTAATTGAGAGTTTCGGGGTGGTTTATATGTAGAATATCAGATACCCGGCAGTGAGTTACAGACTGGAATCTAATCGAGGGGTTCGGGGGGGTTTATATATAGAATAACAGATACCCGGGAGTGAGTTACAGACTGGAATCTAATCGAGGGGTTCGGGGTGGTTTATATATAGAATAACAGATACCCGGGAGTGAGTTACAGACTGGAATCTAATCGAGGGGTTCCGGGTGTTTTATATGTATAATAACAAATACCCGGGAGAGAGTTACACACTGGAATCTAATCGAGGGGTACGGGGTGGTTTATATATAGAATAACAGATACCCGGGAGTGAGATACAGGCTGGAATCTAATCGGGATGTTCGTTGGGGTTTTTATATAGAATAACAGACACCCAGGAGTGAGTTACAGATTCGAATCTAATCGAGTGGTTCAGGGGGTTTATATATAGAATAACTGATACCCGGGAGTGAGTTACAGACTGGAATCTAATCGAGGCGTTTGGGGTGGTTTATATATAGAACAACAGATACCCGGGAGTGAGTTACAGACTGGAATCTAATCGAGAGGTTCGGGGTGGTTTATATATAGAATAACAGATACCCGGAGTGTGTTACAGACTGGAATCTAATCGAGGGGTTCGGGGGGGTTTATATATAGAATAACAGATACCCGGGAGTGAGTTACAGACTGGAATCTAATCGAGGGGTTCAGGGTGGTTTATATATAGAATAACAGATACCCTGAAGTGAGATACAGTCTGGAATCTAATCGAGGGGTTCGGGGTGGTTTATATATAGAATAACAGATACCCGGGAGTAAGTTACAGACTGGAATCTAATCGAGGGGTTCGGGGTGGTTTATATATAGAATAACAGATACCCGGGACTGAGTTACGGACTGGAATCTAGTCGAGGGTATCGAGGAGGTTTATATATAGAATAACAGATACCCGGGAGTGAGTTACAGACTGGAATCTAATCGAGGGTATCGGGGAGGTTTATATATAGAATAACAGATACCCGGGAGTGAGTTACAGACTGGAATCTAATCGAGGGTATCGAGGAGGTTTATATATAGAATAACAGATACACGGGAGTGAGTTACAGACTGGAATCTAATCGAGGGGTTCGGGGTGGTTTATATATAAAATACCAGATACCCGGGAGTGAGTTACAGATTCGAATTTAATCGAGGGTTTCGGGCTGGTTTATATATACAATAACAGATACGCAGTAGTGAGTTACAAACTGTAATCTAATCGATGGGTTCAGGACGGGTTTATATATAGAATAACAGATACCTGGGAGTGAGTAACAGATTGGAATCTAATCGAGAGTTTCCGGGTGGTTTATATATAGAATAACAGATACCCGGGAGTGAGATACAGCCTGGAATTTAATCGAGGGGTTCGCGGGGGTTTATATATAGAATAACAGTTACCCGGGAGTGAGTTACAGACTCGAATCTAATCGAGAGTTTCGGGGTGGTTTATATGTAGAATATCAGATACCCGGCAGTGAGTTACAGACTGGAATCTAATCGAGGGGTTCGGGGTGGTTTATATATAGAATAACAGATACCCGGGAGTGAGTTACAGACTGGAATCTAATCGAGGGGTTCGGGGTGGTTTATATATAGAATAACAGATACTCGGGAGTGGTTTACAGTCTGGAATCTAATCGAGGGGTTCGGGATGGTTTATTTATAGAATAACAGATAACCGGAGTGTGTTACAGGCTGGAATCTAATCGAGGGGTTCGGGGTGGTTTATATATAGAGTAACTGATACCCGGGAGTGAGTTACAGACTGGAATCTAATCGAGGGGTTCAGGGTGGTTTATATATAGAATAACAGATACACGGGAGTGAGATACAGTCTGGAATCTAATCGAGGGGTTCGGGGTTGTTTATATATAGAATAACAGATACCCGGGAGTAAGTTACAGACTGGAATCTAATCGAGGGGTTCGGGGTGGTTTATATATAGAATAACAGATACCCGGGACTGAGTTACGGACTGGAATCTAGTCGAGGGTATCGAGGAGGTTTATATATAGAATAACAGATACACGGGAGTGAGTTACAGACTGGAATCTAATCGAGGGGTTCGGGGTGGTTTATATAGAGAATAACAGATACCCGGAGGTGAGTTGCAGACTGGAATCTAATCGAGGGGTTCGGGGTGGTTTATATATAAAATACCAGATACCCGGGAGTGAGTTACAGATTCGAATTTAATCGAGGGTTTCGGGCTGGTTTATATATACAATAACAGACACGCGGTAGTGAGTTACAAACTGTAATCTAATCAATGGGTTCAGGACGGGTTTATATATAGAATAACAGATACCCGGGAGTGAGTTACAGACTGGAATCTAATCGAGCGGTTCGGGGTGGTTTATATATAGAATAACAGATACCCGGTAGTGAGTTACAGACTGGAATCTAATCGAGGGGTCCAGGGGGTTTATATATAGAATAACAGATACCCGGGAGTGAGTTACAGACTGGTATCTAATCGAGGAGTTCGGGGTGGTTTATATATAGAATAACAGATACCCGGGAGTGAGTTACAGACTGGTATCTAATCGAGGAGTTCGGGGTGGTTTATATATAGAATTACAGATACCCAGGAGTGATTTACAGACTGGAATCTAATCGAGGGGTTTGGGGGTTTATATATAGAATAACAGATACCCGGGAGTGAGTTACAGACTGGAATCTAATCGAGGGGTTCGGGGGGTTTATATATAGAATAACAGATACCCGGGAGTGAGTCACAGACTGGAATCTAATCGAGGGGTTCGGGGTGGTTTATATATAGAATAACAGATACCCGAGAGTGAGTTACAGACTGGAATCTAATCGAGGGGTTCGGGGTGGTTTATATATAGAATAACAGATACCCCGGAGTGAGTTACAGACTGGAATCTAATCGAGTGGTTCGGGGTGGTTTATATATAGAATAACAGATTCCCGGGAGTGAGTTACAGACTGGAATCTAATCGATTGTTTCGGTGTGGTTTATATTTAGAATAACAGATACCCGGGAGTGAGTTACAGACTGGAATCTAATCGAGGGGTTCGGGGTGGTTTATATATAGAATAACAGATTCCCGGGAGTGAGTTACAGACTGGAATCTAATCGAGGGGTTCGGGGTGGTTTATATATAGAATAACAGATACCCGGGAGTGAGTTACAGACTGGAATCTAATCGAGGGGTTCGGGGTGGTTTATATATAGAATAACAGATACCCGGGAGTGAGTTACAGACTGGAATCTAATCGAGGGGTTCGGGGTGGTTTATACATAGAATAACAGATACTCGGGAGTGGTTTACAGTCTGGATCTAATCGAGGGGTTCGGGATGGTTTATTTATAGAATAACAGATAACCGGAGTGTGTTACAGGCTGGAATCTAATCGAGGGGTTCGGGGTGGTTTATATATAGAGTAACAGATACCCGGGAGTGAGTTACAGACTGGAATCTAATCGAGGGGTTTAGGGTGGTTTATATATAGAATAACAGATACACGGGAGTGAGATACAGTCTGGAATCTAATCGAGGGGTTCGGGGTTGTTTATATATAGAATAACAGATACCCGGAAGTAAGTTACAGACTGGAATCTAATCGAGGGGTTCGGGGTGGTTTATATATAGAATAACAGATACCCGGGACTGAGTTACGGACTGGAATCTAGTCGAGGGTATCGAGGAGGTTTATATATAGAATAACAGATACACGGGAGTGAGTTACAGACTGGAATCTAATCGAGGGGTTCGGGGTGGTTTATATAGAGAATAACAGATACCCGGAGGTGAGTTGCAGACTGGAATCTAATCGAGGGGTTCGGGGTGGTTTATATATAAAATACCAGATACCCGGGAGTGAGTTACAGATTCGAATTTAATCGAGGGTTTCGGGCTGGTTTATATATACAATAACAGACACGCGGTAGTGAGTTACAAACTGTAATCTAATCAATGGGTTCAGGACGGGTTTATATATAGAATAACAGATACCCGGGAGTGAGTTACAGACTGGAATCTAATCGAGCGGTTCGGGGTGGTTTATATATAGAATAACAGATACCCGGTAGTGAGTTACAGACTGGAATCTAATCGAGGGGTCCAGGGGGTTTATATATAGAATAACAGATACCCGGGAGTGAGTTACAGACTGGTATCTAATCGAGGAGTTCGGGGTGGTTTATATATAGAATAACAGATACCCGGGAGTGAGTTACAGACTGGTATCTAATCGAGGAGTTCGGGGTGGTTTATATATAGAATTACAGATACCCAGGAGTGATTTACAGACTGGAATCTAATCGAGGGGTTTGGGGGTTTATATATAGAATAACAGATACCCGGGAGTGAGTTACAGACTGGAATCTAATCGAGGGGTTCGGGGGGTTTATATATAGAATAACAGATACCCGGGAGTGAGTCACAGACTGGAATCTAATCGAGGGGTTCGGGGTGGTTTATATATAGAATAACAGATACCCGAGAGTGAGTTACAGACTGGAATCTAATCGAGGGGTTCGGGGTGGTTTATATATAGAATAACAGATACCCCGGAGTGAGTTACAGACTGGAATCTAATCGAGTGGTTCGGGGTGGTTTATATATAGAATAACAGATTCCCGGGAGTGAGTTACAGACTGGAATCTAATCGATTGTTTCGGTGTGGTTTATATTTAGAATAACAGATACCCGGGAGTGAGTTACAGACTGGAATCTAATCGAGGGGTTCGGGGTGGTTTATATATAGAATAACAGATTCCCGGGAGTGAGTTACAGACTGGAATCTAATCGAGGGGTTCGGGGTGGTTTATATATAGAATAACAGATACCCGGGAGTGAGTTACAGACTGGAATCTAATCGAGGGGTTCGGGGTGGTTTATATATAGAATAACAGATACCCGGGAGTGAGTTACAGACTGGAATCTAATCGAGGGGTTCGGGGTGGTTTATACATAGAATAACAGATACTCGGGAGTGGTTTACAGTCTGGATCTAATCGAGGGGTTCGGGATGGTTTATTTATAGAATAACAGATAACCGGAGTGTGTTACAGGCTGGAATCTAATCGAGGGGTTCGGGGTGGTTTATATATAGAGTAACAGATACCCGGGAGTGAGTTACAGACTGGAATCTAATCGAGGGGTTTAGGGTGGTTTATATATAGAATAACAGATACACGGGAGTGAGATACAGTCTGGAATCTAATCGAGGGGTTCGGGGTTGTTTATATATAGAATAACAGATACCCGGAAGTAAGTTACAGACTGGAATCTAATCGAGGGGTTCGGGGTGGTTTATATATAGAATAACAGATACCCGGGACTGAGTTACGGACTGGAATCTAGTCGAGGGTATCGAGGAGGTTTATATATAGAATAACAGATACACGGGAGTGAGTTACAGACTGGAATCTAATCGAGGGGTTCGGGGTGGTTTATATAGAGAATAACAGATACCCGGAGGTGAGTTGCAGACTGGAATCTAATCGAGGGGTTCGGGGTGGTTTATATATAAAATACCAGATACCCGGGAGTGAGTTACAGATTCGAATTTAATCGAGGGTTTCGGGCTGGTTTATATATACAATAACAGATACGCGGTAGTGAGTTACAAACTGTAATCTAATCAATGGGTTCAGGACGGGTTTATATATAGAATAACAGATACCCGGGAGTGAGTTACAGACTGGAATCTAATCGAGCGGTTCGGGGTGGTTTATATATAGAATAACAGATACCCGGGAGTGAGTTACAGTCTGGAATCTAATCGAGGGTTCCAGGGTGGTTTCTATATAGAATAACAGATACCCGGGAGTGAGTTAAAGACTGGAATCTAATCGAGGGGTCCGGCGGGGTTTATATATAGAATAACAGATACCCGGGAGTGAGTTACAGACTGGAATCTAATCGAGGGTTTCAGGGTGGTTTATATATAGAATAACAGATACCCGGGAGTGAGTTACAGACTGGTATCTAATCGAGGGGTTCGGGGTTGTTTATATATTGAATACCAGATACCCTGGAGTGAGTTACAGACTGGAATTTAATCGTGGGGTTCTGGGTGGTTTTCAAATAGAATAACAGATACCCGAGAGTCAGTTACAGACAGGAATCTAATCGAGGTGTTCGAGGTGGTTTTTATGTAGAGTAACAGATACCCGGGTGTGAGTTACAGAATGGATTGAAATCGAGGGGTTCGGGGTGGTTTATATATAGAATAACAGGTACCCGGGAGTGAGTTACAGACTGGAATCTAATCGAGGGGTTCGGGGTGGTTTATATATAGAATAACAAATGCCTGGGAGTGAATTACAGACTGGAATCTAATTGATGGTTCGGTTGGTAATATATAGATTAACAGATACCCGGGAGTGAGTTACAGACTGGAATCTAATCGAGGGGTTCGGGGTGGTTTATATATAGAATAACAGATATTCGGGAGTGAGTTACAGTCTGGAATCTTATCGAGGGGTTCGGGATGGTTTATATATAGAATAACAGATACCCGGAGTGTGTTACAGACTGGAATCTAATCGAGGGTTTCGGTGGGGTTTATATATAGAATAACAGATACCCGGGACTGAGTTACGGACTGGAATCTAGTCGAGGGTATCGAGGAGGTTTATATGTAGAATAACAGATACCCGGGAGTGAGTTACAGACTGGAATCTAATCGAGGGTATCGGGGAGGTTTATATATAGAATAACAGATACCCGGGAGTGAGTTACGGACTGGAATCTAATCGAGGGTATCGGAGAGGTTTAGATATAGAATAACAGATACCCGGGAGTGAGTTACGGACTGGAATCTAGTCGAGGGTATCGGGGTGGTTTATATATAGAATAACAGGTACCCGGGAGTGAGTTACAGACTGGAATCTAATCGAGGGGTTTGGGGTGGTTTATTTATGGAATAACAGATACCCGGGAGTGAGTTAAAGACTGGAATCTAATCGAGGGGTTCGGGGTGGTTTCTATATAGAATAACAGATACCCGGGAGTGAGTTACAGACTGGAATCTCATCGAGGGGTTCGGGGTGGTTTATATATAGAATAACAGATACCCGGGACTGAGTTACAGACTGGAATCTAATCGAGGGTTTCGGGATGGTTTATATATAGAATAACAGATACCCGGGACTGAGTTACAGACTGGAATCTAATCGAGGGGTTCGGGGTGGTTTATATATAGAATAACAGATACCCGGGAGTGAGTTACAGACTGGAATCTAATCGAGGGGTTCGGGGTGGTTTATATATAGAATAACAGGTACCCGGGAGTGAGTTACAGACTGGAATCTAATCGAGGTGTTCGGGGGGTTTATATATAGAATAACAGATACCCGGGAGTGAGTTACAGACTGGAATCTAATCAAGGGTTTCGGGGTGGTTTATATATAGAGTAACAGATACCCGGGAGTGAGTTACAGACTGGAATCTAATCGAGTGGTTCAGGGTGTTTATATATAGAATAAGAGATACCCGGGAGTGAGTTACAGACTGGAATCTAATCGAGGGGTTCGGGGGGTTTATATATAGAATAACAGATACCCGGGAGTGAGTTACAGACTGGAATCTAATCGAGGGGTTCAGGGTGGTTTATATATAGAATAACAGATACCCGGGAGTGAGTTACAGACTGGAATCTAATCGAGGGGTTCGGGGGGTTTATATATAGAATAACAGATACTCGGGAGTGAGTTACAGACTGGAATCTAATCGAGGGGTTTCTGGATGGTTTATATATAGAATAACAGATACCCGGGAGTGAGTTACAGACTGGAATCTAATCGAGGGGTTCGGGGTGGTTTATATATAGAATAACAGATACCCGGGAGTGAGTTACTGACTGGAATCTAATCGAGGGGTTCGGGGGGGTTTATATATAGAATAACAGATACCCGGGAGTGAGTTACAGACTGGAATCTAATCGAGGGGTTCGGGGTGGTTTATATATAGAATAACAGATACCCGGGAGTGAGTTACTGACTGGAATCTAATCGAGGGGTTCGGGGTGGTTTATATATAGAGTAACAGATTCCCGGGAGTGAGTTACAGGCTGGAATCTAATCGAGTGGTTCAGGGTGTTTATATATAGAATAAGACATACCCGGGAGTGAGTTACAGACTGGAATCTAATCGAGGGGTTCGGGGTGGTTTATATATAGAATAACAGATACCCGGGAGTGAGTTACAGACTGGAATCTAATCGAGGGGTTCTGGATGGTTTATATATAGAATAACAGATACCCGGGAGTGAGTTACAGACTGGAATCTAATCGAGGGGTTCGGGGTGGTTTATATATAGAATAACAGATACCCGGGAGTGAGTTACTGACTGGAATCTAATCGAGGGGTTCGGGGGGGTTTATATATAGAATAACAGATACCCGGGAGTGAGTTACAGACTGGAATCTAATCGAGGGGTTCGGGGTGGTTTATATATAGAATAACAGATACCCGGGAGTGAGTTACTGACTGGAATCTAATCGAGGGGTTCGGGGGGGTTTATATATAGAATAACAGATACCCGGGAGTGAGTTACAGACTGGAATCTAATCGAGGGGTTCGGGGTGGTTTATATATAGAATAACAGATACCCGGGAGTGAGTTACAGACTGGAATCTAATCGAGGGGTTCGGGGTGTTTTATATATAGAATAACAGTTACCAGGCAGTGAGTTACAGACTGGAATCTAATCGAGGGGTTCGGGGGGGTTTATATATAGAATAACAGATACCCGGGAGTGAGTTACAGACTGGAATCTAATCGAGGGGTTCGGGGTGGTTTATATATAGAATAACAGATACCCGGGAGTGAGTTACAGACTGGAATCTAATCGAGGTGCTCGGGGTGGTTTATATTTACAATAACAGATACCCGGGAGTGAGTTACAGACTGGAATCTAATCCAGGGTTTCAGGCTGGTTAATTTGTAAAATAACAGATACCCGAAGGAGAGATACAGGCTGGAATTGAATTGAAGTTGTCCTGGCTGCTGCACATTCGGCTGTGCTGGGGACTGTTTCTCCTGCAAACTTCCTCTGCTCAGGATGGTCTGGTTTACAGGATATCCTGTACATAAGTTCAGTTTGAGGTTGTGAATCAGCAGTTCTCAGTTCTGAACTGAGCCCACACCATTTTGGCAAAATCCTCTAACCCTTGAGATTTCATTGTTCACAATATCCGCAGAATTCATGTCAACAATTCGTGCGAACGGGAAGGGGTTTGGGATTGCGATTGTGTACAGTGGGAATGAATGGGAAGGGGCTTGTCGTTTGGATTGTGTACAGTGGGAGTGAACGGGAAGGGGATTAGGATTGTGTACAGTGGGTGTCAATGGGTAGGGGTTTGGGTCCATTGGGATTGTGTACAGTGGGAGTGAACGGGAATGGGTTTGGCTCCATTGGGATTGTGTACAGTGGGAGAGAACGGGAAGGGGTTTAGGTCCATTGGGATTGTGTAGAGTGGGAGTGAACGGGAAGGGACTTGGATCCATTGGGATTGTGTACAGTGGGAGTGAACGGGAAGGGGTTTGGGATTCGCATTGTGTACAGTGGGAGTGAACGGGAAGGGGATTGGGATTAGGATTGTGTACAGTGGGAGTGAACGGGAAGGGGTTTGGGATTCGCATTGTGTACAGTGGGAGTGAACGGGAAGGGGATTGGGATTAGGATTGTGTACAGTGGGAGTGAACGGGAAGGGGTTTGGGTCCATTGGGATTGTGTACAGTGGGAGTGAACGGGAAGGGGATTGGGATTAGGATTGTGTACATTGGGAGTGAATGGGAAGCGGTTTGGGTCCATTGGGATTGTGTACAGTGGGAGTGAACGGGAAGGGGTTTGGGTCAATTGGGATTGTGTACAGTGTGAGTGAACGGGAAGGGGTTTGGGTCCATTGGGATTGTGTACAGTGGGAGTGAACGGGAAGGGGTTTGGGTCCATTGGGATTGTGTACAGTGTGAGTGAACGGGAAGGGCATTGGCATTGGGATTGTGTACAGTGAGAGTGAATGGGAAGGGGTTTGGGATTGGGATTGTGTACAGTGGGAGTGAACGGGATGGGGTTTGGGATTGGGATTGTGTACAGTGGGAGTGAACGGGAAGGGGATTGGGTCCATTGGGATTGTGGACAGTGGGAGTGAATGGGAAGGGGTTTGGGATTGGGATTGTGTACAGTGGGAGTGAACGGGAAGGGGTTTGTGTCCATTTGGATTGTTCACAGTGGGAGTGAACGGGAAGGGGTTTGTGTCCATTGGGATTGTGTACAGTGGGAGTGAACGGGAAAGTGTTTGGGTCCATTGGGATTGTGTACAGTGGGACTGAATGGGAAGGGGTTTGGGTCCATAGGGATTGTGTACAGTGGGAGTGAACGGGAAGGGGTTTGGGTCCATTGGGATTGCGTACAGTGAGAGTGAACGGGAAGGGGTTTGGGTCCATTGGGATTGTTTACAGTGGGACTGAATGGGAAGGGGTTTGGGTCCATAGGGATTGTGTACAGTGGGAGTGAACGGGAAGGGATTTGGGTCCATTGGGATTGTGTACAGTGGGAGTGAACGGGAAGAGGTTTGACATTGGGATTGTGTACAGTGGGAGTGAATGGGAAGGGCTTTGGGTCCATTGGGATTGTGTACAGTGGGAGTGAACGGGAAGGAGTTTAGGTCCATTGGGATTGTGTACAGTGGGACTGAATGGGAAGGGGTTTGGGTCCATTAGGATTGTGTACAGTGGGACTGAATGGGAAGGGGTTTGGGTCCATTGGGATTGTGTACAGTGGGAGTGAACGGGAAGGGGTTTGGGATTGGGATTGTGTACAGTGGGAGTGAACGGGAAGGGGTTTGGGATTGGGATTGTGTACAGTGGGAGTGAACGGGAAGGTGTTTGGGATTGGGATTGTGTACAGTGGGAGTGAACGGGAAGGGGTTTGTGATTGGGATTGTGTACAGTGGGAGTGAACGGGAAGGGGTTTGGGATTGGGATTGTGTACAATGGGAGTGAACGGGAAGGGGTTTGGGTCCATTGGGATTGTGTACAATGGGAGTGAACGGGAAGGGGTTTGGGATTGGGATATTGTACAGTGGGAGTGAACGGGGAGGCTGTGTGGTCTTTTGCGAGTGTGTTTTTCTGCAATGCTTGCTGAGGGATAACTTGTTGACTGAGTTTGAGATCCGGCCCGGTGGGATGCGATGAGCCTTGACATGCTGACATGTTGCCTGTATCTAAGGAAGTCTCCTCCTTCTCACTTTCGGTATTGTTTACATCTGTCCAACCAGCAGTGATTCCTTCAAATCCTGTGAACGAAGTGGCTGTCGGCTGGATCAGGGTTACTGGTGAACCTCATTGTGGCTGAGAGCCCAGACTATTCTGGGAAATGACTGTGAAAACTGTAAATGGCATGTAGGATTGTGAAATCAGTCTTCACTGTACTTAGGAACAGATCATGTTACACTGGAGGGGGTGTGGGTTATTTCTCACTGTTACAGTGAGGGGTGTGGGGTATATCAGAGTGTTACAGTGAGGGGTGTGGGATATATCAGTGTGTTACAGTGAGGGGTGTGGGATATATCAGAGTGTTACAGTGAGGGGTGTGGGATATATCAGAGTGTTACAGTGAGGGGTGTGGGATATATCAGAGTGTTACAGTGAGGGGTGTGGGATATATCAGAGTGTTACAGTGAGGGGTGTGGGATATATCAGTGTTACAGTGAGGGGTGTGGGATATATCAGAGTGTTACAGTGAGGGGTGTGGGATATATCAGGGTGTTACAGTGAGGGGTGTGGGATATATCAGAGTGTTACAGTGAGGGGTGTGGGATATATCAGTGTTACAGTGAGTGGTGTGGGATATATCAGAGTGTTACAGTGAGGGGTGTGGGATTTATCAGAGTGTTACAGTGAGGGGTGTGGGGTATATCAGACTGTTACAGTGAGTTGTGTGGGATATATCAGAGTGTTACAGTGAGGAGAGTGGGATATATCAGAGTGTTACAGTGAGTGGTGTGGGATATATCAGTGTTACAGTGAGGGGTGTGGGATATATCAGAGTGTTACAGTGAGGGGTGTCGGATATATCAGAGTGTTACAGTGAGGGGTGTGAGATATGTCAGAGTGTTACATTGAGGGGTGTGGGGTATATCAGTGTTACAGTGAGGGGTGTGGGATATATCAGTGTGTTACAGTGAGGGGTGTGGGATATATAAGAGTGTTACAGTGAGGGGTGTGGGATATATCAGAGTGTTACAGTGAGTGTTGAGGGGTATATCAGAGTGTTACAGTGAGGGGTGTGTGATATATCAGAGTGTTACAGTGAGTGGTGTGGGATATATCAGAGTGTTACAGTGAGGGGTGTGGGATATATCAGAGTGTTACAGTGAGGGGTGTGGGATATATCAGAGTGTTACAGTGAGGGGTGTGGGATATATCACTGTGTTACAGTGAGGGGTGTGGGATATATCAGAGTGTTACACTGAGGGGTGTGGGATATATCAGAGTGTTACAGTGAGGGGTGTGGGATATATCAGAGTGTTACAGTGAGGGGAGTGGGATATATCAAAGTGTTACAGTGAGGGGTGTGGGATAAATCAGAGTGTTACAGTGAGGGGTGTGGGATATATCAGAGTGTTACAGTGAGGGGTGTGGGATATATCAGGGTGTTACAGTGAGGGGTGTGGGATATATCAGTGTGTTACAGTGAGGGGTGTAGGATATATCAGAGTGTTACAGTGAGGGGTGTGGGATATATCAGGGTGTTACAGTGAGGGGTGTGGGATATATCAATGTTACAGTGAGGGGTGTGGGATATATCAGTGTTACAGTGAGGGGTGGGGGGTATTTCAGTGTAACAGTGAGGGGTGTGTTGTATTTCAGTGTTACAGTTAGGGGTGTGGGGTATTTCAGTGTTACAGTGAGGGGTGAGGGGTATTTCAGTGTAACAATGAGGGGTGTGGGGTATTTCAGTGTTACAGTGAGGGGTGAGGGGTATATCAGTGTTACAGTGAGGGGTGTGGGGTATTTCAGTGTTACAGTGAGGGGTGTGGGGTATTTCAGTGTTACAGTGAGGGGTGTGGGATATATCAGAGTGTTACAGAGAGGGGTGTGGGATATATCAGAGTGTTACAGTGAGGGGTGTGGGGTGTATTTCAGTGTTACAGTGAGGGGTATGGGATATATCAGAGTGTTACAGAGAGGGGTGTGGGATATATCAGAGTGTTACAGTGAGGTGTGTGGGATATATCAGAGTGTTACAGAGAGGGTTGTGGGATATATCAGAGTGTTACAGTGAGGGGTGTGGGGTGTATTTCAGTGTTACAGTGAGGGGTGTGGGATATATCAGAGTGTTACTGTGAGGGGTGTGGGATATATCAGAGTGTTACAGTGAGGGGTGTGGGATATATCAGAGTGTTACAGTGAGGGGTGTGGGATATATCAGAGTGTTACAGTGAGGGGTGTGGGATATATCAGAGTGTTACAGTGAGGGGTGTGGGATATATCAGTGTGTTACAGTGAGGGGTGTGGGATATATCAGAGTGTTACAGTGAGGGGTGGGGGGTATTTCAGTGTTACAGTGAGGGGTGTGGGGTATTTCAGTGTTACAGTGAGGGGTGGGGGGTATTTCAGTGTTACAGTGTGGGGTGGGGGCTATTTCAGTGTTACAGTGAGGGGTGAGGGGTATTTCAGTGTTACAGTGAGGGGTGAGGGGTATTTCAGTGTTACAGTGAGGGGTGAGGGGTATTTCAGTGTTACAGTGAGGGGTGGGGGGTATTTCAGTGTTACAGTGAGGGGTGGGGGGTATTTCAGTGTTACAGTGAGGGGTGGGGGCTATTTCAGTGTTACAGTGAGGGGTGAGGGGTATTTCAGTGTTACAGTGAGGGGTGGGGGGTATTTCAGTGTTACAGTGCGGGGTGAGGGGTATTTCAGTGTAACAGTGAGGGGTGAGGAGTATTTCAGTGTTACAGTGAGGGGTGGGGGCTATTTCAGTGTAACAGTGAGGGGTGAGGAGTATTTCAGTGTTACAGTGAGGGGTGGGGGGGTATTTCAGTGTTACAGTGAGGGGTGAGGGGTATTTCAGTGTTACAGTGAGGGGTGTTTCTGCTATGTGATGTGATTCACCCCCCTTCCTCATGTTCTGAAATGCCTCTTTGTATTTGTCCCTCCCCCTCATCCTCACTCACACTCAGTCACTCCCTCGTCTCTCCCCCTCCTCCCTCTCTCCCTCCCCTCATCCTCACTCACACTCAGTCACTCACTCATCTCTACCCCTCCTCCCTCTATCCCTCCCCTCATCCTCACTCACACTCAGTCACTCCCTCGTCTCTCCCCCTCCTCCCTCTCTCCCTCCCCTCATCCTCACTCACACTCAGTCACTCCCTCGTCTCTCCCCCTCCTCCCTCTCTCCCTCCCCTCATCCTCACTCACACTCAGTCACTCACTCATCTCTACCCCTCCTCCCTCTATCCCTCCCCCTCCTCCTCCCTCCGGCTCTACCCCTCCTCCTCCCTCATCTCCTCTTACCCCCCTCCTCCCTCTGTCCCTCACCCACCCCCATCCTCCCTCTGTCCCTCACCCACCTCCTCCTCCCTCTGTCCCTCACCCACCTCCTCCTCCCTCTGTCCCTCACCCACCTCCTCCTCCCTCTGTCCCTCACCCACCTCCTCCTCCCTCTGTCCCTCACCCTCCTCCTCCTCCCTCTGTCCCTCACCTACCTCCTCCTCCCTCTGTCCCCCCTCCTCCTCGCTCTGTCCCCCCTCCTCCTCCCTCTGTCCCCCCTTCTCCTCCCTCTGGCCCCCCTTCTCCTCCCTCTGTCCCCCCCTCCTCCTCTCTCTGTCCCACCTCCTCCTCCCTCTGTCCCTCACCCACCTCCTCCTCCCTCTGTCCCTCACCCACCTCCTTCTCCCTCTGTCCCACCTCCTCCTCCCTCTGTCCCCCCCTCCTCCTCCCTCTGTCCCACCTCCTCTTCCCTCTGTCCCATCTCCTCCTCCCTCTGTCCCACCTCCTCCTCCCTCTGTCCCACCTCCTCCTCCCTCTGTCCCTCACCCACTTCCTCCTCCCTCTGTCCCACCTCCTCCTCCCTCTGTCCCACCTCCTCCTCCCTCTGTCCCTCACCCACCTCCTCCTCCCTCTGTCCCACCTCCTCCTCCCTCTGTCCCACCTCCTCCTCCCTCTGTCCCTCACCCCACCTCCTTCTCCCTCTGTCCCCCCTCCTCCTCCCTCTGTCCCCCCTCCTCCTCCCTCTGTCCCCCCTCCTCCTCCTTCTGTCCCCCCTCCTCCCTCTGTCTCTCCCCCTCCTCCTCCCTCTGTCTCTCCCCCCTCCTCCTCCCTCTGTCTCTCCCCCCCTCCTCCTCCCTCTGCCTCTCCCCCCTCCTCCTCCCTCTGCCTCTCCCCCCTCCTCCTCCCTCTGTCTCTCCCCCCTCCTCCTCCCTCTGCCTCTCCCCCCTCCTCCTCCCTCTGTCTCTCCCCCTTCCGCCATCTCTCCCTCCCCCCTCCTCCCCGCTCTGTCTCCCCGCACCCGCCCCCCCCTCCACCATCTCTCACCCCTCTTCATTCAGTTCGAGGGAGAGAGGAGTGGGTCTGAAACTAAAGTTTGTAAACTTAAATTTCAAGGGCAGGAAGACTGAGCTGGCCTAAGTGAATAGGAAAGTGACGTTGAGGGATAGGCCAACAGCGGCTGATATGTTAGGAGATATTTCAGATTGCACAGAATCAGCTCATTCCATTGCGTAAGGAAATTCCAAGGGACGGACACACCATCTGTGGTTAACTCGAAAGGTCAAAGATAGCATCAGGTTTGATGAAAAAGTATGCGGTTATGCAAAGATAGGTAGAAAGCCAGAAGATTGGAACATCTAAAGGTGATTAAAAGATTAACAAGGAGAGAAAAATTGAGCACGTGAGAGAAACGAGCCAGAAATATAAAGTTATTCATAAATATTTGAGTAAGGAAAGATTTAACAAAGTGAGCATTGGTCCTCGAGAAGTTGAATCTGGAGAATTGATAGTGGAAAATGGTTCGGTGGCAGATGAACTGAACGGGTATTTGGCGTCAGCCTTGTGTTATAGAAGATAGAAGAGGCATCGCAGAAGCAGCTATGAACCGGATAGTGAAAGGGAGGGAGAAACTCAGAAAAATTACTGTCTCTGGCGAAGTGGTACTGAGTCAATTGTTGGAGCCTGTGGGCTGTCCAGAGCTGGGGCCCTCATGGACTCCATCCCAGGGTCTGAAAAGCAGTGTCTCATGAAGATAGTTGACGCCCTGCTTTCTCCTTCCCCAAACTCCCTCGATTCAGGGAGAGTCCCGTTAACTTGGAAGATAGCGAACCCAACTCGGTTATTCAAGACTGTAAGCGGGGAACTGCAGGCCAGTTTGCTTTAACACCTGTCGCAGGGAGAGTGTTAGAGGCTATTATTAAAGACGTTGTAGCTGGGCACGTGGTTAAACCAAGGTCACGGGGCACAGTCTACATGGTTTGGTGAAAGGGAAACTGGGTTTAACCAATGGGTCGGAGTTATTTAAGGAAGGAACACGTTCTGTGGATAAACGGGAACTGGTGGATGTGCTATACTTAGATTTCCGGAAGGCATTGGGTGAAGAGGTTATTGTGGAGAATCAAAGCTCGTGGTGTAGAGGGGGGGAGGGGGGGTGGGTAACACATGGGCCTGGATCGACGCTGTGCTGGATCGCAGG
>JANJGN010004458.1:0-33108 GCA_026770705.1 Isurus oxyrinchus | reverse complement strand
GGGGGTGGTGGGTAGGTGGTGGGTTCAGGGACACAGTCTCGGGGGGGGAGTGGGGGTGGGGGGGGTGTGGGTGGGTGGTGGGTTCAGGGACACAGTCTCGGGGGGGAGTGGGGGTGGGGGGGGTTTGGGTGGGTGGTGGGTTCAGGGACACAGTCTCGGGGGGAGTGGGGGTGGGGGGGGGTGGGTGGGTGGTGGGTTCAGGGACAGTCTCGGGGGGGAGTGGGGGGGGGTGTGGGTGGGTGGTGGGTTCAGGGACCCAGTCTCGGGGGGGAGTGGGGGGGGTGTGGGTGGGTGGTGGGTTCAGGGACCCAGTCTCGGGGGGGAGTGGGGGGGGGTTTGGGTGGGTGGTGGGTTCAGGGACACAGTCTCGGGGGGAGTGGGGGGGGGTGTGGGTGGGTGGTGGGTTCAGGGACCCAGTCTCGGGGGGAGTGGGGGTGGGGGGGGTGGGTGGGTGGTGGGTTGAGGGACACAGTCTCGGGGGGGAGTGGGGTGGGGTGGGTGTGTGGTGGGTTCAGGGACACAGTCTCGGGGGGGAGTGGGTGGGTGTGGGTGGGTGGTGGGTTCAGGGACACAGTCTCGGGGGGGGAGTGGGGGGGGGGGTGTGGGTGGTGGGTTCAGGGACATAGTCTCGGGGGGGGAGTGGGGGGGGGGGGTGTGGGTGGTGGGTTCAGGGACACAGTCTCGGGGGGGGAGTGGGGGGGGGGGGTGTGGGTGGTGGGTTCAGGGACATAGTCTCGGGGGGGTGGTGGGGTGGGGGTGGGTGGGTGGTGGGTTCAGGGACACAGTCTCGGGGGGGGTGGGGGGGGTGGGTGGGTTGTGGGTTCAGGGACACAGTCTCGGGGGGGTGGGGGTGCGGTGGGTTCAGGGACACAGTCTCGGGGGGGGAGTGGGGGGGGGGTGGTGGGTTCAGGGACACAGTCTCGGGGGGGAGTGGGGGGGGTGGTGGGTTCAGGGACACAGTCTCGGTGGGGAGTGGGGGGGTGGTGGGTTCAGGGACACAGTCTCGGGGGGGAGTGGGGGGGGTGGTGGGTTCAGGGACACAGTCTCGGGGGGGGTGGGGGGTGTGGTGGTTCAGGGACACAGTCTCGGGGTGTGTCGGGGGGGGGTGGGTGTGTTGTGGGTTCAGGGACACAGTCTCGGGGGGGGTTGGTGGTTTCAGGGACACAGTCTCGGGGTGGAGTGGGGGGTGGTGGGTTCGGGGACACAGTCTCGGGGGGGAGTGGGGGGGGGTGGGTTCAGGGACACAGTCTCGGGGGGGAGTGGGGGTGGGGGGGGTGGGTGGGTGGTGGGTTCAGGGACACAGTCTCGGGGGGGAGTGGGGGTGGGGGTGGGGTGGGTGGGTGGTGGGTTCAGGGACACAGTCTCGGGGGGGGAGTGGGGGTGGGTGGGGGGGGGTGGGTGGGTGGTGGGTTCAGGGACACATTCTCGGGGGGGAGTGGGGGTGGGGGGGGAGTGGGGTGGTTGGTGGGTTCAGGGACACAGTCTCGGGGGGGAGTGGGGGTGGGGGGGTAGTGGGTGGGTGGTGGGTTCAGGGACACAGTCTCGGGGGGGGGTGGGGGGGGTGGGTGGGGTAGTGGGTGGGTGGTGGGTTCGGGGACTCAGTCTCGGGGGGAGTGTGCGGGGGGGGTGGTTTCGGGGACACAGACACGTGGGGGAGTGTGGGGGGGGGTGGGTTCGGGGACAGAGTCTCGGGGGGGAGTGTGGGGGGGGGGTGGGTTCGGGGACACAGTCTCGGGAGGGAGTGGGGTGGGGTGGGTTCAGGGACACAGTCTCGGGGGGGAGTGTGGGTGGGTGGGTTCAGGGACACAGTCTCGGGGGGGAGTGGGGGTGGGGGGGGGGGTGGGTGGGTGGTGGGTTCAGGGACACAGTCTCGGGGGGGCGTGGGGGTGGGGTGTGGGTGGGTGTTGGGTTCAGGGACACAGTCTCGGGGGGGGAGAGGGGGGGTGGTGGGTGGGTGGTGGGTTCAGGGACACAGTCTCGGCGGGGGGAATGGGGGTGCGGGGGGGTGGGTGGGTGGTGGGTTCAGGGACACAGTCTCGGGGGGGAGTGGGGGAGGGGGGTGATGGGTGGGTGGTGGGTTCAGGGACACAGTCTCGGGGGGAGTGGGGGTGGGGGGGGGTGGGTGGGTGGTGGGTTCAGGGACACAGTTTCGGGGGGGTGTGGGGGTGGGTGGGGGTGGTGGGTGGGTGGTGGGTTCAGGGACACAGTCTCGGGGGGGAGTGGGGGTGGGGGGGGGGAGTGGGTGGTTGGTGGGTTCAGGGACACAGTCTCGGGGGGGGAGTGGGGGTGGGGGGGGGTGGGTGGGTGGTGGGTTCAGGGACACAGTCTCGGGGGGGAGTGGGGGTTGGGGGGCTGCGTGGGTGGTGGGTTCAGGGACACAGTCTCGGGGGGGAGTGGGGGTGTGGGGGGAGTGGGTGGTTGGTGGGTTCAGCGACACAGTCTCGGGGGGGGCGTGGGGGTGGGGGGGGGTGGATGGGTGGTGGGTTCAGGGACACAGTCTCGGGAGGGAGTGGGGGTGAAGGGGGGTGGGTGGTTGGTGGGTTCAGGGACACAGTCTCGGGGGTGAGTGGGGGTGGGTGGGGGGTGGGTGGGTGGTGGGTTCAGGGACACAGTCTCGGGGGGAGTGGGGGGTGGGGGGGTGACAGGTGGTGGGTTCAGGGACACAGTCTCGGAGGGGAGTGGGGGGGGGTGGGTGGGTGGTGGGTTCAGGGACACAGTCTCGGGGGGGGAGTGGGGGGTGGGCGTGGGTGGGTGGTTGGTTCAGGGACACAGTCTCGGGGGGGACTGGGGGGGGTGGGTGGGTGGTGGGTTCAGGGACACAGTCTCGGGAGGGAGTGGGGGGGGGTGGGTGGGTGGTGGGTTCAGGGACACAGTCTCGTGGGCTAGTGGGGGGGGGTGTGGGTGGGTGGTGGGTTCAGGGACACAGTCTCGGGGGGAGTGGGGGTGGGCTGAGTGGGGTGGTGGGTTCAGGGACACAGTCTCGGGGGGGAGTGGGGGGGGTGGGTGGGTGGTGGGTTCAGGGACACAGTCTCGGGGGGAGTGGGGGGTGGGTGGGTGGTGGGTTCAGGGACACAGTCTCGGGGGGGGTGGTGGGGGCGTGGGTGGGTGGGTGGTGGGTTCAGGGACACAGTCTCGGTGGGTTGGGGGTGGTTGGGTGGGTGGTGGGTTCAGCGACACAGTCTCGGGGGAAGTAGGGGAGGGTGGGTTCGGGGACACAGTCTCGGTGGGGAGTGGGGGAGGGTGGGTTCGGGGACACAGTCTCGGGGGGGAGTGGGGGGGGGGGTGGGTTCAGGGACAGAGTCTCGGGGGGGGGAGTGGGGTGGGGTGTGTTCGGGGACACAGTCTCGGGGGGGGTGTGGGGAGGTGTGGGGTCGGGGACACAGTATCGGGGGGGGAGTGTGGGGGGGGGTGGGTTCGGGGACACAGACTCGGGGGGGAGTGTGGGGGTGTGGGTTCGGGGACACAGTCTCGGGGGGGAGTGGGGGGGGTGGGTTCAGGGACACAGTCTCGGGTGGGACTGGGGGGGTGGTGGGTTCAGGGACACAGTCTCGGGGGGGAGTGGGGGGGGGGGTGGGTTCAGGGACACAGTCTCGGGGGGGAGTGGGGGGGGGTGGGTTCAGGGAAACAGTCTCGGGGGGGAGTGGGGGGTGGGGGGGGGGTGGGTGGGTGGTGGGTTCAGGGACACAGTCTCGGGGGGGAGTGGGGGTGGGGGGGGGTGGGTGGGTGGTGGGTTCAGGGACACAGTCTCGGGGGGGAGTGGGGGTGGGGGTGGGGTGGGTGGGTGGTGGGTTCTGGGACACAGTCTCGGGGGGGAGTGGGGGTGGGGGGGCTGGGTGGGTGGTGGGTTCAGGGACCCAGTCTCGGGGGGGGAGTGGGGGTGGGCTGGGTGGGTGGTGGGTTCAGGGACACAGTCTCGGGGGGGAGTGGGGGGGGGGTGGGTGGGTGGTGGGTTCAGGGACACAGTCTCGGGGGGGTGGGGTGGGTGGGTGGGTGGTGGGTTCAGGGACACAGTCTCGGGGGGGGTGGGGGGGGTGGGTGAGTGGTGGGTTCAGGGACACAGTCTCGGGGGGGTGGGGGGGGGTGGCGGGTTCAGGGACACAGTCTCGGGGGGGTGGTGGGTTCAGGGACACAGTCTCGGGGGGGAGTGGGGGGGGTGGGTTCGGGGACACAGTCTCGGGGGGGAGTGGGGGGGGTGGGTTCGGGGACACAGTCTCGGGGGGGAGTGATGGGGGGTGGTGGGTTCAGGGACACAGTCTCGGGGGGGAGTGGGGGTGGGGGGGGTGGGTGGGTGGTGGGTTCAGGGACACAGTCTCGGGGGGGAGTGGGTGGGTGGTGGGTTCAGGGACACAGTCTCGGGGGGGAGTGGGGGTGGGGGGTGTTTGGGTGGGTGGTGGGTTCAGGGACCCAGTCTCGGGGGGAGTGGGGGTTGTGGGGGGTGGGTGGGTGGTGGGTTCAGGGCCACAGTCTCGGGGTGGAGTGGGGGTGGGGGGGGGTGGGTGGGTTTTGGGTTCAGGGACACAGTCTCGGGGGGGTGTGGGGTGGGGTGGGTGGGTGGTGGGTTCAGGGACACAGTCTCGGGGGGGAGTGGGGTGGGGGGGGTTGGGTGGGTGGTGGGTTCAGGGACCCAGTCTCGGGGGGAGTGGGGGGTGGGGGGGTTGGGTGGGTGGTGGGTTCAGGGACACAGTCTCGGGGGAGTGGGGGTGGGGGGGTGGGTGGGTGGTGGGTTCAGGGACACAGTCTCGGGGGGGTGGTGGGGTGGGGGTGGGTGGGTGGTGGGTTCAGGGACACCGTCTCGGGGGGTGTGGGGGGGGGTGGGTGGGTGGTGGGTTCAGGGACACAGTCTTGGGGGGGGTGGGGGGGGGTGGGTGGGTGGTGGGTTCAGGGACACAGTCTCGGGGGGGGTTGGGGTGTGGTGGGTTCAGGGACACAGTCTCGGGGGGGGTTGGTGGTTTCAGGGACACAGTCCCGGGGGGGAGTGGGGGGGGGGTGGGTTCGGGGACACAGTCTCGGGGTGGAGGGGGGGGGTGGTGGGTTCGGGGACACAGTCTCGGGGGGGGAGTGGCGGGGGGTGTGTTCGGGGACACAGTCTCGGGGGGGAGTGGGAGGTGGGGGGGTGGGTTCGGGGACACAGTCTCGGGGGGGAGTGAGGGGGGTGGTGGGTTCGGGGACACAGTCTCGGGGGGGAGTGGGGGGGGTTCAGGGACACAGTCTCGGGGGGGAGTGGGGGGGGGTGGGTTCAGGGACACAGTCTCGGGGGGGAGTGGGGGGGGTGGGTTCAGGGACACAGTCTCGGGGTGGAGTGGGGGTGGGTGGGTTCAGGGACACAGTCTCGGGGGGGAGTGGGGGGTGGTGGGTTCAGGGACACAGTCTCGGTGGGGAGTGGGGTGGTGGTGGGTTCAGGGACACAGTCTCGGGGGGGAGTGGGGGGGGTGTGTGGGAGGGGTGGGTTCAGTGACACAGTCTCGGGGGAGAGTGGGGGGGGTGTGGGTTCAGGGACACAGTCTCGGGGGGGGAGTGGGGGGGGGGTGGGTTCAGGGACACAGTCTCCCAGGGGAATGGGGGGGGGGGGGGTTCAGGGACACAGTCTCGGGGTGGAGTGGGTGGGGGTGGTGGGTTCAGGGACACAGTCTCGGGGGGTAGTGGGGGGGGGGTGGTGGGTTCAGTGACACAGTCTCGGGGGAGAGTGGGGGGGGTGTGGGTTCAGGGACACAGTCTCGGGGGGGAGTGGGGGGGGGGTGGGTTCAGGGACACAGTCTCCCGGGGGAGTGGGGGGGGGGGTGGTGGGTTCAGTGACACAGTCTCGGGGGGAGTGGGGGGGTGGGTTCAGGGACACAGTCTCGGGGGGGTGTAGGGGGTGGTGGTGGGTTCAGGGACACAGTCTCGGGGTGGAGTGGGTGGGGGTGGTGGGTTCAGGGACACAGTCTCGGGGGGGAGTGGGGGGGGGTGGTGGGTTCAGGGACAAAGTCTCGGGGAGGAGTGGGGGGGGTGGGTTCAGGGACACAGTCTCGGGGGGGAGTGGGGGGTGGGTTCAGGGACACAGTCTCGGGGGGGTGTGGGGGGTGGGTTCAGGGACACAGTCTCGGGGGGGAGTGGGGGGTGGGTTCAGGGACACAGTCTCGGGGGGGAGTGGGGGGGGGGTGGGTTCAGGGTCAAAGTCTCGGGGGGGAGTGGGGGGGGTGGGTTCAGGGACACAGTCTCGGGGGGGAGTGGGGGGGGTGGTGGGTTCAGGGACACAGTCTCGGGGGGGAGTGGGGGGGGTGGTGGGTTCAGGGACACAGTCTCAGGGGGGTGTGGGGGGGGGTGGTGGGTTCAGGGACACAGTCTCGGGGGGGAGTGGGGGGGGTGGGTTCAGGGACACAGTCTCGGGGGGGAGTGGGGGGGGGGGTGGGTTCAGGGACACAGTCTCGGGGGGGAGTGGGGGGGGTGGTGGGTTCAGGGACACAGTCTCGGTGGGGAGTGGGGGGGGTGGGTTCAGGGACCACAGTCTCGGGGGGGAGTGGGGGGGGTGGTGGGTTCAGGGACACAGTCTCGGGGGGGAGTGGGGGGGGGTGGTGGGTTCAGGGACACAGTCTCTGGGGGGAGTGTGGGGGTGGTGGGTTCAGGGACACAGTCTCGGGGGGGAGTGTGGGGGGTGGTGGGTTCAGGGACACAGTCTCGGCGGGGAGTGTGGGTGGTGGTGGGTTCAGGGACACAGTCTCGGGGGGGAGTGGGGGTGTGTGGTGGGTTCAGGGACACAGTCTCGGGGGGGAGTGGGGGGTTGTGGTGGGTTCAGGGACACAGTCTCGGGGGGGAGTGGGGGGGGGTGGGTTCGGGGACACAGTCTCGGGGGGGGAGTGGGGGGGGGTGGTGGGTTCAGGGACACAGTCTCGGGGGGGAGTGGGGGGGATGGTGGGTTCAGGGACACAGTCTCGGGGGGGGAGTGGGGGGGTTGGAGGGTTCAGGGACACAGTCTCGGGGGGGAATGGGGGGGGGTGGTGGGTTCAGGGACACAGTCTCGGGGGGGGGTGGGTGGGTGGTGGGTTCAGGGACACAGTCTCGGGGGTGAGTGGGGGTGGTTGGGGGTGGGTGGGTGGTGGGTTCAGGGACACAGTCTCGGGGTGGAGTGGGGGTGGGGGGGTGGTGGGTAGGTGGTGGGTTCAGGGACACAGTCTCGGGGGGGGAGTGGGGGTGGGGGGGGTGTGGGTGGGTGGTGGGTTCAGGGACACAGTCTCGGGGGGGAGTGGGGGTGGGGGGGGGTTTGGGTGGGTGGTGGGTTCAGGGACACAGTCTCGGGGGGAGTGGGGGTGGGGGGGGTGGGTGGGTGGTGGGTTCAGGGACAGTCTCGGGGGGGAGTGGGGGGGGGGTGTGGGTGGGTGGTGGGTTCAGGGACCCAGTCTCGGGGGGAGTGGGGGGGGTGTGGGTGGGTGGTGGGTTCAGGGACCCAGTTTCGGGGGGGAGTGGGGGGGGGGTTTGGGTGGGTGGTGGGTTCAGGGACACAGTCTCGGGGGGAGTGGGGGGGGGTGTGGGTGGGTGGTGGGTTCAGGGACCCAGTCTCGGGGGGAGTGGGGGTGGGGGGGGGTGGGTGGGTGGTGGGTTGAGGGACACAGTCTCGGGGGGGAGTGGGGTGGGGTGGGTGTGTGGTGGGTTCAGGGACACAGTCTCGGGGGGGAGTGGGGGGGGGGGGTGTGGGTGGTGGGTTCAGGGACATAGTCTCGGGGGGGAGTGGGGGGGGGGGTGTGGGTGGTGGGTTCAGGGACACATTCTCGGGGGGGAGTGGGGGGGGGGGTGTGGGTGGTGGGTTCAGGGACATAGTCTCGGGGGGGTGGTGGGGTGGGGGTGGGTGGGTGGTGGGTTCAGGGACACAGTCTCGGGGGGGGGTGGGGGGGGTGGGTGGGTTGTGGGTTCAGGGACACAGTCTCGGGGGGGTGGGGGTGCGGTGGGTTCAGGGACACAGTCTCGGGGGGGGAGTGGGGGGGGTGGTGGGTTCAGGGGCACAGTCTCGGGGGGAGTGGGGGGGGGTGGTGGGTTCAGGGACACAGTCTCGGTGGGGAGTGGGGGGGGTGGTGGGTTCAGGGACACAGTCTCGGGGGGGAGTGGGGGGGGTGGTGGGTTCAGGGACACAGTCTCAGGGGGGTGTGGGGGGGGTGGTGGGTTCAGGGACACAGTCTCGGGGGGGAGTGGGGGGGGTGGGTTCAGGGACACAGTCTCGGGGGGGAGTGGGGGGGGGTGGGTTCAGGGACACAGTCTCGGGGGGGAGTGGGGGGGGTGGTGGGTTCAGGGACACAGTCTCGGTGGGGAGTGGGGGGGGTGGGTTCAGGGACACAGTCTCGGGGGGGAGTGGGGGGGGTGGTGGGTTCAGGGACACAGTCTCGGGGGGGAGTGGGGGGGGGTGGTGGGTTCAGGGACACAGTCTCTGGGGGGAGTGTGGGGGTGGTGGGTTCAGGGACACAGTCTCGGGGGGGAGTGTGGGGGGTGGTGGGTTCAGGGACACAGTCTCGGCGGGGAGTGTGGGTGGTGGTGGGTTCAGGGACACAGTCTCGGGGGGGAGTGGGGGTGTGTGGTGGGTTCAGGGACACAGTCTCGGGGGGGAGTGGGGGGTTGTGGTGGGTTCAGGGACACAGTCTCGGGGGGGAGTGGGGGGGGGTGGGTTCGGGGACACAGTCTCGGGGGGGAGTGGGGGGGGGTGGTGGGTTCAGGGACACAGTCTCGGGGGGGAGTGGGGGGGATGGTGGGTTCAGGGACACAGTCTCGGGGGGGAGTGGGGGGGTTGGAGGGTTCAGGGACACAGTCTCGGGGGGGAATGGGGGGGGTGGTGGGTTCAGGGACACAGTCTCGGGGGGGGGTGGGTGGGTGGTGGGTTCAGGGACACAGTCTCGGGGGTGAGTGGGGGTGGTTGGGGGTGGGTGGGTGGTGGGTTCAGGGACACAGTCTCGGGGTGGAGTGGGGGTGGGGGGGTGGTGGGTAGGTGGTGGGTTCAGGGACACAGTCTCGGGGGGGAGTGGGGGTGGGGGGGGTGTGGGTGGGTGGTGGGTTCAGGGACACAGTCTCGGGGGGGAGTGGGGGTGGGGGGGGTTTGGGTGGGTGGTGGGTTCAGGGACACAGTCTCGGGGGGAGTGGGGGTGGGGGGGGGTGGGTGGGTGGTGGGTTCAGGGACAGTCTCGGGGGGGGAGTGGGGGGGGGGTGTGGGTGGGTGGTGGGTTCAGGGACCCAGTCTCGGGGGGAGTGGGGGGGGTGTGGGTGGGTGGTGGGTTCAGGGACCCAGTCTCGGGGGGGAGTGGGGGGGGGTTTGGGTGGGTGGTGGGTTCAGGGACACAGTCTCGGGGGGAGTGGGGGGGGGGTGTGTGTGGGTGGTGGGTTCAGGGACCCAGTCTCGGGGGGAGTGGGGGTGGGGGGGGTGGGTGGGTGGTGGGTTGATGGACACAGTCTCGGGGGGGAGTGGGGTGGGGTGGGTGTGTGGTGGGTTCAGGGACACAGTCTCGGGGGGGAGTGGGTGGGTGTGGGTGGGTGGTGGGTTCAGGGACACAGTCTCGGGGGGGAGTGGGGGGGGGTGTGGGTGGTGGGTTCAGGGACATAGTCTCGGGGGGGAGTGGGGGGGGGGGGTGTGGGTGGTGGGTTCAGGGACACAGTCTCGGGGGGGAGTGGGGGGGGGGGGTGTGGGTGGTGGGTTCAGGGACATAGTCTCGGGGGGGTGGTGGGGTGGGGGTGGGTGGGTGGTGGGTTCAGGGACACAGTCTCGGGGGGGGTGGGGGGGGTGGGTGGGTTGTGGGTTCAGGGACACAGTCTCGGGGGGGTGGGGGTGCGATGGGTTCAGGGACACAGTCTCGGGGGGGAGTGGGGGGGGTGGTGGGTTCAGGGACACAGTCTCGGGGGGAGTGGGGGGGGTGGTGGGTTCAGGGACACAGTCTCGGTGGGGAGTGGGGGGGTGGTGGGTTCAGGGACACAGTCTCGGGGGGGAGTGGGGGGGGTGGTGGGTTCAGGGACACAGTCTCGGGGGGGGTGGGGGGTGTGGTGGGTTCAGGGACACAGTCTCGGGGTGTGTCGGGGGGGGTGGGTGTGTTGTGGGTTCAGGGACACAGTCTCGGGGGGGGTTGGTGGTTTCAGGGACACAGTCTCGGGGTGGAGTGGGGGGTGGTGGGTTCGGGGACACAGTCTCGGGGGGGAGTGGGGGGGGGTGGGTTCAGGGACACAGTCTCGGGGGGGAGTGGGGGGTGGTGGGTTCAGGGACACAGTCTCGGTGGGGAGTGGGGTGGTGGTGGGTTCAGGGACACAGTCTCGGGGGGGAGTGGGGGGGGTGTGTGGGAGGGGTGGGTTCAGTGACACAGTCTCGGGGGAGAGTGGGGGGGGTGTGGGTTCAGGGACACAGTCTCGGGGGGGAGTGAGGGGGGGGGTGGGTTCAGGGACACAGTCTCCCAGGGGAATGGGGGGGGGGGGGTTCAGGGACACAGTCTCGGCGTGGAGTGGGTGGGGGTGGTGGGTTCAGGGACACAGTCTCGGGGGGGAGTGGGGGGGGGGTGGTGGGTTCAGTGACACAGTCTCGGGGGAGAGTGGGGGGGGTGTGGGTTCAGGGACACAGTCTCGGGGGGGAGTGGGGGGGGGGGTGGGTTCAGGGACACAGTCTCCCGGGGGAGTGGGGGGGGGGTGGGTTCAGGGACACAGTCTCGGGGGGGTGTAGGGGGTGGTAGTGGGTTCAGGGACACAGTCTCGGGGTGGAGTGGGTGGGGGTGGTGGGTTCAGGGACACAGTCTCGGGGGGGAGTGGGGGGGGGTGGTGGGTTCAGGGACAAAGTCTCGGGGAGGAGTGGGGAGGGTGGGTTCAGGGACACAGTCTCGGGGGGGAGTGGGGGGTGGGTTCAGGGACACAGTCTCGGGGGGGTGTGGGGGGTGGGTTCAGGGACACAGTCTCGGGGGGGAGTGGGGGGTGGGTTCAGGGACACAGTCTCGGGGGGGAGTGGGGGGGGGGGTGGGTTCAGGGTCAAAGTCTCGGGGGGGAGTGGGGGGGGTGGGTTCAGGGACACAGTCTCGGGGGGGAGTGGGGGGGGTGGTGGGTTCAGGGACACAGTCTCGGGGGGGAGTGGGGGGGGTGGTGGGTTCAGGGACACAGTCTCAGGGGGGTGTGGGGGGGGTGGTGGGTTCAGGGACACAGTCTCGGGGGGGAGTGGGGGGGTGGGTTCAGGGACACAGTCTCGGGGGGGAGTGGGGGGGGGTGGGTTCAGGGACACAGTCTCGGGGGGGAGTGGGGGGGGGTGGTGGGTTCAGGGACACAGTCTCGGTGGGGAGTGGGGGGGGTGGGTTCAGGGACACAGTCTCGGGGGGGAGTGGGGGGGGGTGGTGGGTTCAGGGACACAGTCTCGGGGGGGAGTGGGGGGGGTGGTGGGTTCAGGGACACAGTCTCTGGGGGGAGTGTGGGGGTGGTGGGTTCAGGGACACAGTCTCGGCGGGGAGTGTGGGTGGTGGTGGGTTCAGGGACACAGTCTCGGGGGGGGAGTGGGGGGTTGTGGTGGGTTCAGGGACACAGTCTCGGGGGGGGAGTGGGGGGGGGGGTGGGTTCGGGGACACAGTCTCGGGGGGGAGTGGGGGGGGTGGTGGGTTCAGGGACACAGTCTCGGGGGGGAGTGGGGGGGATGGTGGGTTCAGGGACACAGTCTCGGGGGGGAGTGGGGGGGTTGGAGGGTTCAGGGACACAGTCTCGGGGGGGAATGGGGGGGGTGGTGGGTTCAGGGACACAGTCTCGGGGGGGGGGTGGGTGGGTGGTGGGTTCAGGGACACAGTCTCGGGGGTGAGTGGGGGTGGTTGGGGGTGGGTGGGTGGTGGGTTCAGGGACACAGTCTCTGGGGGGAGTGTGGGGGTGGTGGGTTCAGGGACACAGTCTCGGCGGGGAGTGTGGGTGGTGGTGGGTTCAGGGACACAGTCTCGGGGGGGAGTGGGGGGGGGTGGGTTCGGGGACACAGTCTCGGGGGGGGAGTGGGGGGGGTGGTGGGTTCAGGGACACAGTCTCGGGGGGGAGTGGGGGGGATGGTGGGTTCAGGGACACAGTCTCGGGGGGGAGTGGGGGGGTTGGAGGGTTCAGGGACACAGTCTCGGGGGGGAATGGGGGGGGGTGGTGGGTTCAGGGACACAGTCTCGGGGGGGGGTGGGTGGGTGGTGGGTTCAGGGACACAGTCTCGGGGGTGAGTGGGGGTGGTTGGGGGTGGGTGGGTGGTGGGTTCAGGGACACAGTCTCGGGGTGGAGTGGGGGTGGGGGGGTGGTGGGTAGGTGGTGGGTTCAGGGACACAGTCTCGGGGGGGAGTGGGGGTGGGGGGGGGTGTGGGTGGGTGGTGGGTTCAGGGACACAGTCTCGGGGGGGAGTGGGGGTGGGGGGGGTTTGGGTGGGTGGTGGGTTCAGGGACACAGTCTCGGGGGGAGTGGGGGTGGGGGGGGTGGGTGGGTGGTGGGTTCAGGGACAGTCTCGGGGGGGAGTGGGGGGGGGGTGTGGGTGGGTGGTGGGTTCAGGGACCCAGTCTCGGGGGGAGTGGGGGGGGTGTGGGTGGGTGGTGGGTTCAGGGACCCAGTCTCGGGGGGGAGTGGGGGGGGGTTTGGGTGGGTGGTGGGTTCAGGGACACAGTCTCGGGGGGAGTGGGGGGGGGTGTGGGTGGGTGGTGGGTTCAGGGACCCAGTCTCGGGGGGAGTGGGGGTGGGGGGGGGGGGGTGGGTGGTGGGTTGAGGGACACAGTCTCCGGGGGGAGTGGGGTGGGGTGGGTGTGTGGTGGGTTCAGGGACACAGTCTCGGGGGGGAGTGGGTGGGTGTGGGTGGGTGGTGGGTTCAGGGACACAGTCTCGGGGGGGAGTGGGGGGGGGGGGTGTGGGTGGTGGGTTCAGGGACATAGTCTCGGGGGGGAGTGGGGGGGGGGGGTGTGGGTGGTGGGTTCAGGGACACAGTCTCGGGGGGGAGTGGGGGGGGGGTGTGGGTGGTGGGTTCAGGGACATAGTCTCGGGGGGGTGGTGGGGTGGGGGTGGGTGGGTGGTGGGTTCAGGGACACAGTCTCGGGGGGGGTGGGGGGGGGTGGGTGGGTTGTGGGTTCAGGGACACAGTCTCGGGGGGGTGGGGGTGCGGTGGGTTCAGGGACACAGTCTCGGGGGGGAGTGGGGGGGGGTGGTGGGTTCAGGGACACAGTCTCGGGGGGAGTTGGGGGGGTGGTGGGTTCAGGGACACAGTCTCGGTGGGGAGTGGGGGGGTGGTGGGTTCAGGGACACAGTCTCGGGGGGGAGTGGGGGGGGTGGTGGGTTCAGGGACACAGTCTCGGGGGGGGTGGGGGTGTGGTGGGTTCAGGGACACAGTCTCGGGGTGTGTCGGGGGGGGTGGGTGTGTTGTGGGTTCAGGGACACAGTCTCGGGGGGGGTTGGTGGTTTCAGGGACACAGTCTCGGGGTGGAGTGGGGGGTGGTGGGTTCGGGGACACAGTCTCGGGGGGGAGTGGGGGGGGGTGGGTTCAGGGACACAGTCTCGGGGGGGAGTGGGGGGTGGTGGGTTCAGGGACACAGTCTCGGTGGGGAGTGGGGTGGTGGTGGGTTCAGGGACACAGTCTCGGGGGGGAGTGGGGGGGGTGTGTGGGAGGGGTGGGTTCAGTGACACAGTCTCGGGGGAGAGTGGGGGGGGTGTGGGTTCAGGGACACAGTCTCGGGGGGGAGTGGGGGGGGGGTGGGTTCAGGGACACAGTCTCCCAGGGGAATGGGGGGGGGGGGGTTCAGGGACACAGTCTCGGCGTGGAGTGGGTGGGGGTGGTGGGTTCAGGGACACAGTCTCGGGGGGGAGTGGGGGGGGGTGGTGGGTTCAGTGACACAGTCTCGGGGGAGAGTGGGGGGGGGTGTGGGTTCAGGGACACAGTCTCGGGGGGGAGTGGGGGGGGGGTGGGTTCAGGGACACAGTCTCCCGGGGGAGTGGGGGGGGGGGTGGGTTCAGGGACACAGTCTCGGGGGGGTGTAGGGGGTGGTGGTGGGTTCAGGGACACAGTCTCGGGGTGGAGTGGGTGGGGGTGGTGGGTTCAGGGACACAGTCTCGGGGGGGAGTGGGGGGGGGTGGTGGGTTCAGGGACAAAGTCTCGGGGAGGAGTGGGGGGGGTGGGTTCAGGGACACAGTCTCGGGGGGGAGTGGGGGGTGGGTTCAGGGACACAGTCTCGGGGGGGTGTGGGGGGTGGGTTCAGGGACACAGTCTCGGGGGGGAGTGGGGGGTGGGTTCAGGGACACAGTCTCGGGGGGGAGTGGGGGGGGGGGGTGGGTTCAGGGTCAAAGTCTCGGGGGGGAGTGGGGGGGGGTGGTGGGTTCAGGGACACAGTCTCGGTGGGGAGTGGGGGGGGTGGGTTCAGGGACACAGTCTCGGGGGGGAGTGGGGGGGGTGGTGGGTTCAGGGACACAGTCTCGGGGGGGAGTGGGGGGGGGTGGTGGGTTCAGGGACACAGTCTCTGGGGGGAGTGTGGGGGTGGTGGGTTCAGGGACACAGTCTCGGGGGGGAGTGTGGGGGGTGGTGGGTTCAGGGACACAGTCTCGGCGGGGAGTGTGGGTGGTGGTGGGTTCAGGGACACAGTCTCGGGGGGGAGTGGGGGTGTGTGGTGGGTTCAGGGACACAGTCTCGGGGGGGAGTGGGGGGTTGTGGTGGGTTCAGGGACACAGTCTCGGGGGGGAGTGGGGGGGGGTGGGTTCGGGGACACAGTCTCGGGGGGGAGTGGGGGGGGGTGGTGGGTTCAGGGACACAGTCTCGGGGGGGAGTGGGGGGGATGGTGGGTTCAGGGACACAGTCTCGGGGGGGAGTGGGGGGGGTGGAGGGTTCAGGGACACAGTCTCGGGGGGGAATGGGGGGGGTGGTGGGTTCAGGGACACAGTCTCGGGGGGGGGTGGGTGGGTGCTGGGTTCAGGGACAGAGTCTCGGGGGTGAGTGGGGGTGGTTGGGGGTGGGTGGGTGGTGGGTTCAGGGACACAGTCTCGGGGTGGAGTGGGGGTGGGGGGGGTGGTGGGTAGGTGGTGGGTTCAGGGACACAGTCTCGGGGGGGAGTGGGGGTGGGGGGGGTGTGGGTGTGTGGTGGGTTCTGGGACACAGTCTCGGGGGGGAGTGGGGGTGGGGGGGGTTTGGGTGGGTGGTGGGTTCAGGGACACAGTCTCGGGGGGAGTGGGGGTGGGGGGGGTGGGTGGGTGGTGGGTTCAGGGACAGTCTCGGGGGGGAGTGGGGGGGGTGTGGGTGGGTGGTGGGTTCAGGGACCCAGTCTCGGGGGGAGTGGGGGGGGTGTGGGTGGGTGGTGGGTTCAGGGACCCAGTCTCGGGGGGGAGTGGGGGGGGGGGTGTGTGGGTGGTGGGTTCAGGGAGACAGTCTCGGGGGGGAGTGGGGGGGGGTGTGGGTGTGTGGTGGGTTCAGGGACCCAGTCTCGGGGGGAGTGGGGGTGGGGGGGGTGGGTGGGTGGTGGGTTGAGGGACACAGTCTCGGGGGGGAGTGGGGTGGGGTGGGTGTGTGGTGGGTTCAGGGACACAGTCTCGGGGGGGAGTGGGTGGGTGTGGGTGGGTGGTGGGTTCAGGGACACAGTCTCGGGGGGGAGTGGGGGGGGGGGTGTGGGTGGTGGGTTCAGGGACATAGTCTCGGGGGGGAGTGTGGGGGGGGGTGTGGGTGGTGGGTTCAGGGACACAGTCTCGGGGGGGAGTGGGGGGGGGGGGTGTGGGTGGTGGGTTCAGGGACATAGTCTCGGGGGGGTGGTGGGGTGGGGGTGGGTGGGTGGTGGGTTCAGGGACACAGTCTCGGGGGGGGTGGGGGGGGTGGGTGGGTTGTGGGTTCAGGGACACAGTCTCGGGGGGGGTGGGGGTGCGGTGGGTTCAGGGACACAGTCTCGGGGGGGAGTGGGGGGGGGTGGTGGGTTCAGGGACACAGTCTCGGGGGGAGTGGGTGGGGTGGTGGGTTCAGGGACACAGTCTCGGTGGGGAGTGGGGGGGTGGTGGGTTCAGGGACACAGTCTCGGGGGGGAGTGGGGGGGGTGGTGGGTTCAGGGACACAGTCTCGGGGGGGGTGGGGGTGTGGTGGGTTCAGGGACACAGTCTCGGGGGGTGTCGGGGGGGGTGGGTGTGTTGTGGGTTCAGGGACACAGTCTCGGGGGGTTTGGTGGTTTCAGGGACACAGTCTCGGGGTGGAGTGGGGGGTGGTGGGTTCGGGGACACAGTCTCGGGGGGGAGTGGGGGGGGGTGGGTTCGGGGACACAGTCTCGGGGGGGATTGGGGGGGGGGTGTGTTCGGGGACACAGTCTCAGGGGGGAGTGGGGGGGGGTGGTGGGTTCGGGGACAGAGTCTCGTGGGGGAGTGGGGGGGTGGTGGGTTCGGGGACACAGTCTCGGGGGGGAGTGGGGGGGGGTGGGTTCGGGGACACAGTCTCGGGGGGTGTGGGGGGGGTGGGTTCAGGGACACAGTCTCGGGAGGGAGTGTGGGGTGGGGTGGCTTCGGGGACACAGACTCGGGGGGGAGTGTGTGGGGGGGCGTGGGTTCAGGGACACAGTCTCGGGGGGGAGTGTGGGGGGGGGGTGGGTTCGGGGACACAGTCTTGGGGGGGAGTGTGGGGGGGGGGTGGGTTCGGGGACACAGTCTCGGGGGGGAGTGGGGGGGGTGGGTTCAGGGACACAGTCTCGGGGGGGAGTGGGGGGGGTGGTGGGTTCAGGGACACAGTCTCGGGGGGAGTGGGGGGGGGGGTGGGTTCAGGGACACAGTCTCGGGGGGGAGTGGTGGGGGGGGTTCAGGCACACAGTCTCGGGGGGGAGTGGGGGGGGTGGGTTCAGGGATACAGTCTCCGGGAGGGAGTGGGGTGGGGGTGGGTTCAGGGACACAGTCTCGGGGGGGATTGGGGTGGGTGGTGGGTTCAGGGACACAGTCTCGGGGGGGGAGTGGGGGGGGTGGTGGGTTCAGGGACACAGTCTCGGGGGGGAGTGGGGGGGGGGGGTGGGTTCAGGGACACAGTCTCGGGGGGGGAGTGGGGGGGTGGTGGGTTCAGGGACACAGTCTCGGGGGGGAGTGGGGGGGGTGGGTTCAGGGACACAGTCTCGGGGGGCAGTGGGATTGGGGTGGGTTCAGGGACACAGTCTCGGGGGGGAGTGGGGGGGATGGGTTCAGGGACACAGTCTCGGGGGGGAGTGGTGGGGGGTGGGTTCAGGGACACAGTCTCGGGGGGGTTTGGGTGGGGGTGGGTTCAGGGACACAGTCTCGGGGGGGAGTGGGAGGGATGGGTTCAGGGACACAGTCTCGGGGGGGAGTGGGGGGGGTGGGTTCAGGGACACAGTCTCAGGGGGGGTGTGTGGGGGGGGTGGGTTCAGGGACACAGTCTCGGGGGGGTGTGTGGGGGGGGTGAGTTCAGGGACACAGTCTCGGGGGAGAGTGGGGGGGGGGGTGTGGGTTCAGGGACACAGTCTCGGGGGGGAGTGGGGGGGGTGGTGGGTTCAGGGACACAGTCTCCCGGGGGAGTGGGGGGGGGGGGGGTGTTCAGGGACACAGTCTCGGGGGGGTGTAGGGGGTGGTGGTGGGTTCAGGGACACAGTCTCGGGGGGGAGTGTGTGGGGGTGGTGGGTTCAGGGACACAGTCTCGGGGGGGAGTGGGGGGGTGGTGGGTTCCGGGACACAGTCTCGGGGGGGGAGTGTGGGGGGGGGTGGATTCAGGGACACAGTCTCGGGGGGAGTGGGGGGGTGGGGTTTCAGGTACACAGTCTCAGGGGGGGAGTGGGGGGGGTGGTGGGTTCAGGGACACAGTCTCGGGGGGGAGTGGGGGGGGGTGGGTTCAGGGACAATGTCTCGGGGGGGAGTGGGGGGGGTGGGTTCAGGGACACAGTCTCGGGGGGGTGTGGGGGAGGATGGGTGGGTGGTTGGTTCAGGGACACAGTCTCGGGATGGAGTGGGGGGAGGGTGGGTGGGTGGTGGGTTCAGGGACACAGTCACGGGGGGGAGTGGGTGGGGGTGGGTGGTTGGTGGGTTCAGGGACACAGTCTCGGGGGGGTTTGGGGGGGGGGGTGGGTGGTGGGCTCAGGGACACAGTCTCGGGCGGAGTGGGGCGGGGAGTGGGTGAGTGGTGGGTTCAGGGACACAGTCTCGGGGGGGAGTGGGGGGGGTGGTGGGTGGGTGGTGTGTTCAGGGACACAGTCTCGGGGGGGAGTGGGGGGGGCAGGGTGGGTGGTGGGTTCAGGGACACAGTCTCGTGGGGGAGTGGGGGGGTGGGAGGGTGGTGGGTTCAGGGACACAGTCTCGTGGGGGAGTGGGGAGGGGTGGGTTGGTGGTGGGTTCAGGGACACAGTCTCGGGGGGGTGGGGGGGGGTGGGTGGGTGGTGGGTTCAGGGACACAGTCTCGGGGGCACTGGGGGGGGGGTGGGTGGGTGGTGGGTTCAGGGACACAGTCTCAGGGGGGAGTGGGGCGGGGTGTGTGGGTGGTGGGTTCAGGGACACAGTCTCGGGGGGGTGGGTGGGTGGTGGGTTCAGGGACACAGTCTCGGGGGGGGTGGGTGGGTGCTGGGTTCAGGGACACAGTCTCGCGGGGGGTGGGTGGGTGTTGGGTTCAGGGACACAGTCTCGTGGGGGAGTGGGGGGGGTGGGTGGGTGGTGGGTTCAGGGACACAGTCTCGTGGGGGAGTGGGGGGGGGTGGGTGGGTGGTGGGTTCAGGGACACAGTCTTGGGGGGGGTGGGGGGGGGTGGGTGGGTGGTGGGTTCAGGGACACATTCTCGGGGGCACTGGGGGGGGGTGGGTGGGTGGTGGGTTCAGGGACACAGTCTCAGGGGGGAGTGGGGCGGGGTGTGTGGGTGGTGGGTTCAGGGACACAGATTCGGGGGGGGTGGGTGGGTGGTGGGTTCAGGGACACAGTCTCGGGGGGGTGGGTGGGTGGTGGGTTCAGGGACACAGTCTCGGGGGAGGTGGGTGGGTGCTGGGTTCAGGGACACAGTCTCGCGGTGGGTGGGTGGGTGTTGGGTTCAGGGACACAGTCTCGGGGGGGTGGGTGGGCGGTGGGTTCAGGGACACAGTCTCGGGGGGGAGTGGGGGTGGGGGGGGGATGGGTGGGTGGAGGGTTCAGGGACACAGTCTCGGGGGGAGTGGGGGTGGGGGGGGGGTGGGTGGGTGGTGGGTTCAGGGACACAGTCTCGGGGGGGAGTGGGGGGGGGGTGGGTGGTTGGTGGGTTCAGGGACACAGTCTCGGGGGGAGTGGGGGTGGGTGGTGGGTTCAGGGACACAGTCTCTGGGGGGAGTGGGGGTGGGGGGGTGGGTGGGTGGTGGGTTCAGGGACACAGTCTCGGGGGGGAGTGGGGGTGGGGGGGGTGGGTGGGTGGGTGGTGGGTTCAGGGACACAGTCTCGGTGGAGAGTTGGGGTGGGGGGGGGTGGATGGGTGGTGGGTTCAGGGACACAGTCTCGGGGGGAGTGGGGGTGGGGGGGGTCGGGTGGTGGGTTCAGGGACACAGTCTCGGGGGGGAGTGGGGGGGGCGTGTGTGGGTGGTTGGTTCAGCGACACAGTCTCGGGGGGGACTGGGGGGGGGTGGGTGGGTGGTGGGTTCAGGGACACAGTCTCGTGGGGGAGTGGGGGGGGGTGTGGGTGGGTGGTGGGTTCAGGGACACAGTCTCGGGGGGGAGTGGGGGGTGGTGGGTGGGTGGTGGGTTCAGGGACACATTCTCGGGGGGGGAGTGGGGGTGGGCTGAGTGGGTGGTGGGTTCAGGGACACAGTCTCGGGGGGGAGTGGGGGGGGTGGGTGGGAGGTGGGTTCAGGGACACAGTCTCGGGGGGAGTTGGGGGGTGGGTGGATGGTGGGTTCAGGGACACAGTCTCGGGGGGGAGGTGGGGGGTGTGGGTGGGTGGGTGGTGGGTTCAGGGACACAGTCTCGAGGGGGTGGTGGGGGGGGGTGGGTGGGTGGGGGGGGGTGGGTGGGTGGTGGGTTCAGGGACACAGTCTCGGGGGGGTGGGGGTGGGTGGGTGGGTGGTGGGTTCAGTGACACAGTCTCGGGGGGGGTGGGGGGGGGGTGGGTGGGTGGTGGGTTCAGGGACACAGTCTCGGGGGGGAGTGGCGGGGGGTTGGGTTCAGGGACACAGTCTCAGGGGGGAGTGGGGGGGGTGGGTTCGGGGACACAGTCTCGGGGGGTGGGGGTGGGTGGGTGGGTGGTGGGTTCAGTGACACAGTCTCGGGGGGGGTGGGGGGGGGTGGGTGGGTGGTGGGTTCAGGGACACAGTCTCGGGGGGGAGTGGGGGGGGTGGGTTCGGGGACACAGTCTCGGGCGGGAGTGGGGGGGGGTGTGTTCGGGGACACAGTCTCGGGGGGGAGTTGGGGGGGGTGGTGGGTTCGGGGACACAAGTCTCGGGGGGGAGTGGGGGGGGTGGTGGGTTCGGGGACACAGTCTCGGGGGGGAGTGGGGGTGGGGGTGGGGTGGGTGGGTGGTTGGTTCAGGGACACAGTCTCGGGGTGGAGTGGGGGTGGGGGTGGGGTGGGTGGGTGGTGGGTTCAGGGACACAGTCTCGGGGGGGAGTGGGGGTGGGGGGTGGGTGGGTGGGTGGGTGGTGGGTTCAGGGACACAGTCTCGGGGGGGAATGGGGGTGGGGGGTGGTGGGTGGGTGGTGGGATCAGGGACCCAGTCTCGGGGGGGAGTGGGGGTGGGGGGGCTGGGTGGGTGGTGGGTTCAGGGACACAGTCTCGGGGGGGAGTGGGGGGGGCGGTGGGTGGGTGGTGGGTTCAGGGACACAGTCTCGGGGGGGAGTGGGGGGGGTGGGTGTGTGGTGGGTTCAGGGACACAGTCTCGGGGGTGTGGGGGGGGGTGGGTGGGTGGTGGGTTCAGGGACACAGTCTCGGGGGGGTGGGGGAGTGGCGGGTTCAGGGACACAGTCTCGGGGGGAAGTGGGGGGGGTGGGTTCGGGGACACAGTCTCGGGGGGGAGTGGGGGGGGGGTGGGTTCGGGGAAACAGTCTCGGGGGGGGAGTGGGGGGTGGTGGGTTCGGGGACAGAGTCTCTTGGGGGAGTGAGGGGGGGGTGTGTTCGGGGACACAGTCTCGGGGGGAGTGGGGGTGGGGGGGGGTGGGTGGGTGGTGGGTTCAGGGACACAGTCTCGGGGGGGAGTGGGGGGGGTGGGTGGGTGGTGGGTTCAGGGACACAGTCTCGGGGATGAGTGGGGGTGGGGGGGGGTGGGTGGGTGGTGGGTTCAGGGACACAGTCTCGGGGGTGAGTGGGTGGGGGGGGGTGGGTGGGTGGTGGGTTCAGTGACACAGTCTCGGGGGGGAGTGGGGGTGGGGGGGTGGTGGGTGGGTGGTGGGTTCAGGGACAGAGTCTCGGGGGGGAGTGGGGGTGAGGGGGGGTGGGTGGGTGGTGGGTTCAGGGACACAGTCTCGGGAGGGAGTGGGGGTGGGCTGAGTGGGTGGTGGGTTCAGGGACACAGTCTCGGAGGGGAGTGGGGGGGGGCTGGGTGGGTGGTGGGTTCAGGGACACAGTCTCAGGGGAGAGTGGGGGTGGGGGGGTGGTTGGGTGGTGGGTTCAGGGACACAGTCTCGGGGGGGGTGGTGGGTGGGTGGTGGGTTCAGGGACACAGTCTCGGGGGGGGTGGGGGGGGTTGGTGAGTGGTGGGTTCAGGGACACAGTCTCGGGGGTGGTGGTGGGTTCAGGCACACAGTCTCGGGGGGGAGTGGGGGGGGGTGGTGGGTTCGGGGACACAGTCTCGGGGGGGAGTGGGGGGGGTGGGTTCGGGGACACAGTCTCGGGGGGGAGTGATGGGGGGGGTGGGTTCGGGGACACAGTCTCGGGGGGGAGTGGGGGGGGGGTGGGTTCGGGGACACAGTCTCGGGGGGGTGTGGGGGGGGTGGGTGGGTGGTGGGTTCAGGGACACAGTCTCGGGGGGGAGTGGGGGTGGGTGGGTGGGTGGTGGGTTCAGGGACACAGTCTCGGGGGGGTGTGGGGGGGGTGGGTGGGTGGTGGGTTCAGGGACACAGTCTCGGGGGGGAGTGGGTGGGTGGGTGGGTGGGTGGTGGGTTCTGGGACACAGTCTCGGGGGAGAGTGGGGGTGGGGGGGGCTGGGTGGGTGGTGGGTTCAGCGACACAGTCTCAGGGGAGAGTGGGGGTGGGGGGGGGTGGGTGGTGGGTTCAGGGACACAGTCTCGGGGATGAGTGGGGGGGGTGGGGTGGGTGGTGGGTTCAGGGACACAGTCTCGGGGGGGAGTGGGGGGGGTGGGTGGGGTGGGTGGGTGGGTGGTGGGTTCTGGGACACAGTCTCGGGGGGGAGTGGGGGTGGGGGGGCTGGGTGGGGTGGTGGGTTCAGGGACACAGTCTCAGGGGAGAGTGGGGGGTGGGGGGGGGGTGGGTGGTGGGTTCAGGGACACAGTCTTGGGGGGGAGTGGGGGGGGGGTGGGTGGGTGGTGGGTTCAGGGACACAGTCTCGGGGGGGTGGGGGGGGGTGGGTGGGTGGTGGGTTCAGGGACACAGTCTCGGTGGGGAGTGGGGGGGGTGGGTTCGGGGACACAGTCTTGGGGGGGAGTGGGGGTGGTGGGTTCGGGGACACAGTCTCGGGGGGGAGTGATGGGGGGGTGGGTTCGGGGACACAGTCTCGGGGGGGAGTGATGGGGGGGTGGGTTCAGGGACACAGTCTCGGGGGGGAGTGGGGGGGGGTGGGTTCGGGGACACAGTCTCGGGGGGGGAGTGGGGGGGGTGGGTTCGGGGACACAGTCTCGGGGGGGAGTGGGGGTGGGGGGTTGGTGGGTGGTGGGTTCAGGGACACAGTCTCGGGGGGGAGTGGGGGGTGGGGGGGTGTGTGGGTGGGTGGTGGTTCAGGGACACAGTCTCGGGGGGGAGTGGGGGTGGGGGGGGTGTGGGTGGGTGGTGGGTTCAGGGACACAGTCTCGGGGGGGAGTGGGTGAGTGGGGGGGGCTGTGGGTGGGTGGTGGGTTCAGGGACACAGTCTCGGGGGGGAGTGGGGGTGTGAGGGGGGGGTGGGTGGGTGGTGGGTTCAGGGACACAGTCTCGGGGGGGAGTGGGGGTGGTTGGGGGGGGTGGGTGGGTGGTGGGTTCAGGGACACAGTCTCGGGGGGGAATGGGGGAGGGGGGGTGATGGGTGGGTGGTGGGTTCAGGGACACAGTCTCGGGGGGAGTGGGGCTGGGGGGGGGGTGGGTGGGTGGTGGGTTCAGGGACACAGTCTCGGGGGGGAGTGGGGGTGGGTGGGGGGGTTGGATGGGTGGTGGGTTCAGGGACACAGTCTCGGGGGGGAGTGGGGGTGGGGGGGTAGTGGGTGGGTGGTGGGTTCAGGGACACAGTCTCGGGGGGGGGTGGGGGGGGGTGGGTGAGTGGGTGTGGTTCAGGGACACAGTCTCGGAGGGGGTGGTGGGTTCAGGGACACAGTCTCGGGGGGGAGTGGGGGGGTGGTTTCGGGGACACAGTCTCGGGGGGGAGTGGGGGGGGGGTGTGTTCGGGGACACAGTCTCGGGGGGGAGTGGGGGGGGGTGGGTTCGGGGACTCAGTCTCGGGGGGAGTGTGCGGGGGGGTGGTTTCGGGGACACAGACACTTGGGGGAGTGTGGGGGGGGGTGGGTTCGGGGACAGAGTCTCGGGGGGGAGTGGGGGGGGGTGGGTTCGGGGACACAGTCTCGGGAGGGAGTGGGGTGGGGTGGGTTCAGGGACACAGTCTCGGGGGGGAGTGTGGGTGGGTGGGTTCAGGGACACAGTCTCGGGGGGGAGTGGGGGTGGGGGGGGGGTGGGTGGGTGGTGGGTTCAGGGACACAGTCTCGGGGGGGGCGTGGGGGTGGGGTGTGGGTGGGTGTTGGGTTCAGGGACACAGTCTCGGGGGGGAGAGGGGGGGTGGTGGGTGGGTGGTGGGTTCAGGGACACAGTCTCTGGGGGGAGTGGGGGTGGGGGGGGGGTGGGTGGGTGGTGGTTTCAGGGACACAGTCCTCGGGGGGGGGAGTGGGGGTGCGGGGGGGTGGGTGGGTGGTGGGTTCAGGGGACACAGTCTCGGGGGGGAGTGGGGGAGGGGGGTGATGGGTGGGTGGTGGGTTCAGGGACACAGTCTCGGGGGGAGTGGGGGTGGGGGGGGGTGGGTGGGTGGTGGGTTCAGGGACACAGTTTCGGGGGGGTGTGGGGGTGGGTGGGGGTGGTGGGTGGGTGGTGGGTTCAGGGGACACAGTCTCGGGGGGGAGTGGGGGTGGGGGGGGAGTGGGTGGTTGGTGGGTTCAGGGACACAGTCTCGGGGGGGAGTGGGGGTGGGGGGGGTGGGTGGGTGGTGGGTTCAGGACACAGTCTCGGAGGGGAGTGGGGGTTGGGGGGGCTGCGTGGGTGGTGGGTTCAGGGACACAGTCTCGGGGGGGAGTGGGGGTGTGGGGGGAGTGGGTGGTTGGTGGGTTCAGCGACACAGTCTCGGGGGGGGCGTGGGGGTGGGGGGGATGGGTGGGGTGGTGGGTTCAGGGACACAGTCTCGGGAGGGAGTGGGGGTGAGGGGGGGGTGGGTGGTTGGTGGGTTCAGGGACACAGTCTCGGGGGTGAGTGGGGGTGGGTGGGGGTGGGTGGGTGGTGGGTTCAGGGACACAGTCTCGGGGGGGAGTGGGGGTGGGGGGTGACAGGTGGTGGGTTCAGGGACACAGTCTCGGAGGGGAGTGGGGGGGGGTGGGTGGGTGGTGGGTTCAGGGACACAGTCTCGGGGGGGAGTGGGGGTGGGCGTGGGTGGGTGGTTGGTTCAGGGACACAGTCTCGGGGGGGACTGGGGGGGGTGGGTGGGTGGTGGGTTCAGGGACACAGTCTCGGGAGGGAGTGGGGGGGGTGGGTGGGTGGTGGGTTCAGGGACACAGTCTCGTGGGCTAGTGGGGGGGGGTGTGGGTGGGGTGGTGGGTTCAGGGACACAGTCTCGGGGGGGAGTGGGGGTGGGCTGAGTGGGTGGTGGGTTCAGGGACACAGTCTCGGGGGGGAGTGGGGGGGGTGGGTGGGGTGGTGGGTTCAGGGACACAGTCTCGGGGGGAGTGGGGGGTGGGTGGGTGGTGGGTTCAGGGACACAGTCTCGGGGGGGTGGTGGGGGCGTGGGTGGGTGGGTGGTGGGTTCAGGGACACAGTCTCGGTGGGTTGGGGGTGGTTGGGTGGGTGGTGGGTTCAGCGACACAGTCTCGGGGGAAGTAGGGGAGGGTGGGTTCGGGGACACAGTCTCGGTGGGGAGTGGGGGAGGGTGGGTTCGGGGACACAGTCTCGGGGGGGAGTGGGGTGGGGTGGGTTCAGGGACAGAGTCTCGGGGGGGAGTGGGGTGGGGTGTGTTCGGGGACACAGACTCGGGGGGGTGTGGGGAGGTGTGGGTTCGGGGACACAGGTGTGGGGAGGTGTGGGTTCGGGGACACAGTATCGGGGGGGAGTGTGGGGGGGGGTGGGTTCGGGGACACAGACTCGGGGGGGAGTGTGGGGGTGTGGGTTCGGGGACACAGTCTCGGCGGGGAGTGGGGGGGGGTGGGTTCAGGGACACAGTCTCGGGGGGGACTGGGGGGGGTGGTGGGTTCAGGGACACAGTCTCGGGGGGGAGTGGGGGGGGGGGGTGGGTTCAGGGACACAGTCTCGGGGGGGAGTGGGGGGGGGGTGGGTTCAGGGAAACAGTCTCGGGGGGGAGTGGGGGTGGGGGGGGGTGGGTGGGTGGTGGGGTTCAGGGACACAGTCTCGGGGGGGCGTGGGGGTGGGGGGGGGGTGGGTGGGTGGTGGGTTCAGGGACACACTCTCGGGGGGGAGTGGGGGTGGGGGGGGGTGGGTGGGTGGTGGGTTCAGGGACACAGTCTCGGGGGGGAGTGGGGGGTGGGGGGTGGGTGGGTGGGTGGTGGGTTCTGGGACACAGTCTCGGGGGGGAGTGGGGGTGGGGGGGCTGGGTGGGTGGTGGGTTCAGGGACCCAGTCTCGGGGGGGAGTGGGGGTGGGCTGGGTGGGTGGTGGGTTCAGGGACACAGTCTCGGGGGGGAGTGGGGGGGGGGGTGGGTGGGTGGTGGGTTCAGGGACACAGTCTCGGGGGGGTGGGGTGGGTGGGTGGGTGGTGGGTTCAGGGACACAGTCTCGGGGGGGGTGGGGGGGGTGGCGGGTTCAGGGACACAGTCTCGGGGGGGTGGTGGGTTCAGGGACACAGTCTCGGGGGGGAGTGGGGGGGGTGGGTTCGGGGACACAGTCTCGGGGGGGGAGTGGGGGGGGTGGGTTCGGGGACACAGTCTCGGGGGGGAGTGATGGGGGTGGTGGGTTCAGGGACACAGTCTCGGGGGGGAAGTGGGGGTGGGGGGGGTGGGTGGGTGGTGGGTTCAGGGACACAGTCTCGGGGGGGAGTGGGTGGGTGGTGGGTTCAGGGACACAGTCTCGGGGGGGAGTGGGGGTGGGGGGGGGTTTGGGTGGGTGGTGGGTTCAGGGACCCAGTCTCGGGGGGAGTGGGGGTTGGGGGGGGTGGGTGGGTGGTGGGTTCAGGGCCACAGTCTCGGGGGGGAGTGGGGGTGGGGGGGGTGGGTGGGTTTTGGGTTCAGGGACACAGTCTCGGGGGGGTGTGGGGTAGGGTGGGTGGGTGGTGGGTTCAGGGACACAGTCTCGGGGGGGGAGTGGGGTGGGGGGGGGTTAGGTGGGTGGTGGGTTCAGGGACCCAGTCTCGGGGGGAGTGGGGGTGGGGGGGGGGTGGGTGGGTGGTGGGTTCAGGGACACAGTCTCGGGGGGAGTGGGGGTGGGGGGGGTGGGTGGGTGGTGGGTTCAGGGACACAGTCTCGGGGGGGGTGGTGGGGTGGGGGTGGGTGGGTGGTGGGTTCACGGACACCGTCTCGGGGGGTGTGGGGGGGGGGTGTGTGGGAGGGGTGGGTTCAGTGACACAGTCTCGGGGGAGAGTGGGGGGGGGTGTGGGTTCAGGGACACAGTCTCGGGGGGGAGTGGGGGGGGGTGGGTTCAGGGACACAGTCTCCCAGGGGAATGGGGGGGGGGGGGGTTCAGGGACACAGTCTCGGGGGGGGTTGGTGGTTTCAGGGGGGTGGGTGGGTTGTGGGTTCAGGGACACAGTCTCGGGGGGGTTGGTGGGTTCAGGGACACAGTCTCGGGGTGGAGTGGGCGGGGGTGGGTTCAGGGACACAGTCTCGGGGTGGAGTGGGGGGGGGGTGGGATCGGGGACACAGTCTCTGGGGGGAGTGGGGGGGGGGCTCGGTTCGGGGACAGAGTCTCGTGGGGGAGTGGGGGGGGGTGGTGGGTGCGGGGACACAGTCTCGGGGGGGGAGTGGGGGGGGGTGGGTTCGGGGACACAGTCTCGGGGGGGGAGTGGGGGGGGGTGGGTTCAGGGGACACAGTCTCGGGGGGGGAGTGGGGGGGGTGGGTTCAGGGACACAGTCTCGGGGGGGAGTGGGGGGGGGGGTTCAGGGACACAGACTCGGGGGGGAGTGTGTGGGGGGGGGTGGGAACGGGGACACAGTCTCGGGGGGGAGTGTGGGGGGGGGTGGGTTCGGGGACACAGTCTCGGGGGGGAGTGGGGGGGGGGTTCAGTGACACAGTCTCTGGGGGAGTGGGGGGGGGGTGGGTTCAGGGACACAGTCTCGGGGGGGAGTGGGGGGGGGTGGGTTCAGGGACACAGTCTCGGGGTGGAGTGGGGGTGGGTGGGTTCAGGTACACAGTCTCGGGGGGGAGTGGGGGGGGGGTTCAGGGACACAGTCTCGGGGGGGAGTGGGAGGGGGTGGGTTCAGGGACACAGTCTCGGGGTGGAGTGGGGGGTGGTGGGTTCAGGGACACAGTCTCGGGGGGGAGTGGGGTGGTGGTGGTTCAGGGACACAGTCTCGGGGAGGGAGTGGGGGTGGGGGTGGGTTCAGTGACACAGTCTCGGGGGAGAGTGGGGGGGGGTGTGGGTTCAGGGACACAGTCTCGGGGGGGAGTGGGGGGGGGGTGGGTTCAGGGACACAGTCGCCCGGGGGAGTGGGGGGGGGGGTGGGTTCAGGGACACAGTCTCGGGGGGCGGTGTAGGGGGTGGTGGTGGGTTCAGGGACACAGTCTCGGGGTGGAGTGGGGGGGGGTGGGTTCAGGGACACAGTCTCGGGGGGGAGTGGGGGGGGTGGGTTCAGGGACACAGTCTCGGGGGGAGTGTGGGCGGTGGTGGGTTCAGGGACACAGTCTCGGGGGGGTGTGGTGGGGGGTGGGTTCAGGGACACAGTCTCGGGGGGGGATGGGGGGGGTGGGTTCAGGGACACAGTCTCGGGGGGGAGTGGGGGGGGTGGGTTCAGGGACACAGTCTTGGGGGGAGTGGGGGGGGGTGGGTTCAGGGACACAGTCTCGGGAGGGAGTGGGGGGGGGGGGTGGGTTCAGGGACACAGTTTGGAGGGGGAGTGGGGGGGGTGGTGGGTTCAGGGACACAGTCTCGGGGGGGAGTTGGGGGGGGTGGGTTCAGGGACACAGTCTCGGGGGGGAGTGGGGGGTGGGGGAGTTCAGGGACACAGTCTCGGGGGGGAGTGGGGGGGTGGTGGGTTCAGGGACACAGCCTCGGGGGGGAGTGGGGGGGTGGTGGGTTCAGGGACACAGTCTCGGGGGGGAGTGGGGGGGTGGTGGGTTCAGGGACACAGTCTCGGGGGGGAGTGGGGGGGTGGTGGGTTCAGGGACACAGTCTCGGGGGGGAGTGGGGGGGGGTGGTGGGTTCAGGGACACAGTCTCGGGGGGGAGTGGGGGGGGTGGGTTCAGGGACACAGTCTCGGGGGGGAGTGGGGGGGGGGGTGGGTTCAGGGACACAGTCTCGGGGGGGAGTGGGGGGGGGTGGTGGGTTCAGGGACACAGTCTCGGGGGGGAGTTGGGGGGTTGGAGGGTTCAGGGACACAGTCTCGGGGGGGAGTGGGGGGGGGTGGTGGGTTCAGGGACACAGTCTCGGGGGGGGGTGGGTGGGTGGTGGGTTCAGGGACACAGTCTCGGGGGTGAGTGGGGGTGGTTGGGGGTGGGTGGGTGGTGGGTTCAGGGACACAGTCTCGGGGTGGAGTGGGGGTGGGGGGGTGGTGGGTAGGTGGTGGGTGGGTTCAGGGGACACAGTCTCGGGGGGGGAGTGGGGGTGGGGGGGGTGTGGGTGGGTGGTGGGTTCAGGGACACAGTCTCGGGGGGAGTGGGGGTGGGGGGGGTTTGGGTGGGTGGTGGGTTCAGGGACACAGTCTCGGGGGGATTGGGGGTGGGGGGGGGGTGGGTGGGTGGTGGGTTCAGGGACAGTCTCGGGGGGAGTGGGGGGGTGGTGTGGGTGGGTGGTGGGTTCAGGGACCCAGTCTCGGGGGGAGTGGGGGGGGTGTGGGTGGGTGGTGGGTTCAGGGACCCCAGTCTCGGGGGGGAGTGGGGGGGGGGGTGGGTGGGGTGGTGGGTTCAGGGACACAGTCTCGGGGGGGGAGTGGGGGGGGTGTGGGTGGGTGGTGGGTTCAGGGACCCAGTCTCGGGGGGAGTGGGGGGTGGGGGGTGTGGGTGGGTGGTGGGGTTGAGGGACACAGTCTCGGGGGGGGAGTGGGGTGGGGGGGGGGTGTGTGGTGGGTTCAGGGACACAGTCTCGGGGGGGAGTGGGTGGGTGTGGGTGGGTGGTGGGTTCAGGGACACAGTCTCGGGGGGGAGTGGGGGGGGGGGGGTGTGGGTGGTGGGTTCAGGGACATAGTCTCGGGGGGGGTGGTGGGGTGGGGGTGGGTGGGTGGTGGGTTCAGGGACACAGTCTCGGGGGGGGGTGGGGGTGCGGTGGGTTCAGGGACACAGTCTCGGGGGGGTGTGGGGGGGGGGTGGTGGGTTCAGGGACACAGTCTCGGGGGGGGTGGGGGGTGTGGTGGGTTCAGGGACACAGTCTCGGGGGTGTCGGGGGGGGTGGGTGTGTTGTGGGTTCAGGGACACAGTCTCGGGGGGGGAGTGGGGGGGGGGTGGTGGGTTCAGGGACACAGTCTCGGGGTGGAGTGGGGGGGTGGTGGGTTCGGGGACACAGTCTCGGGGGGGAGTGGGGGGGGGTGGGTTCGGGGACACAGTCTCGGGGGGGATTGGGGGGGGGGGTGTTCGGGGACACAGTCTCGGGGGGGAGTGGGGGGGGGTGGTGGGTTCGGGGACAGAGTCTCGTGGGGGAGTGGGGGGGGGTGGTGGGTTCGGGGACACAGTCTCGGGGGGGGAGTGGGGGGGGGTGGGTTCGGGGACACAGTCTCGGGGGGGAGTGGGGGGGGGTGGGTTCGGGGACACAGTCTCGGGGGGTGTGGGGGGGGTGGGTTCGGGGCACAGTCTCGGGAGGGAGTGTGGGGTGGGGTGGCTTCGGGGACACAGACTCGGGGGGGAGTGTGTGGGGGGGCGTGGGTTCAGGGACACAGTCTCGGGGGGGAGTGTGGGGGGGGGGTGGGTTCGGGGACACAGTCTTGGGGGGAGTGTGGGGGGGGGTGGGTTCGGGGACACAGTCTCGGGGGGGAGTGGGGGGGGTGGGTTCAGGGACACAGTCTCGGGGGGGAGTGGGGGGGTGGTGGGTTCAGGGACACAGTCTCGGGGGGAGTGGGGGGGTGGTGGGTTCAGGGACACAGTCTCGGGGGGGAGTGGGGGGGGGGGTGGGTTCAGGGACACAGTCTCGGGGGGGAGTGGGGTGGGGTGGGTTCAGGGACACAGTCTCGGGGGGGGGGAGTGGGGTGGGGTGGGTTCAGGGACACAGTCTCGGGGGGGAGTGGTGGGGGGGGTTCAGGCACACAGTCTCGGGGGGGAGTGGGGGGGGTGGGTTCAGGGATACAGTCTCGGGGGGGAGTGGGGGGGGTGGGTTCAGGGACACAGTCTCGGGGGGCAGTGGGGTTGGGGTGGGTTCAGGGACACAGTCTCGGGGGGGAGTGGGGGGGGATGGGTTCAGGGACACAGTCTCGGGGTGGAGTGGGGGGTGGTGGGTTCAGGGACACAGTCTCGGGGGGGAGTGGGGTGGTGGTGGGTTCAGGGACACAGTCTCGGGGAGGGAGTGGGGTGGGGGTGGGTTCAGTGACACAGTCTCGGGGGAGAGTGGGGGGGGGTGTGGGTTCAGGGACACAGTCTCGGGGGGGAGTGGGGGGGGGGGTGGGTTCAGGGACACAGTCGCCCGGGGAGTGGGGGGGGGGGGTTGGGTTCAGGGACACAGTCTCGGGGCGGTGTAGTGGGGGTGGTGGTGGGTTCAGGGACACAGTCTCGGGGTGGAGTGGGGGGGGGGTGGGTTCAGGGACACAGTCTCGGGGGGGAGTGGGGGGGGTGGGTTCTGGGACACAGTCTCGGGGGGGAGTGTGGGCGGTGGTGGGTTCAGGGACACAGTCTCGGGGGGGTGTGGTGGGGGGTGGGTTCAGGGACACAGTCTCGGGGGGGATGGGGGGGGTGGGTTCAGGGACACAGTCTCGGGGGGGAGTGGGGGGGGTGGGTTCAGGGACACAGTCTTGGGGGGAGTGGGGGGGGGTGGGTTCAGGGACACAGTCTCGGGAGGGAGTGGGGGGGGGGTGGGGTTCAGGGACACAGTTTGGAGGGGGAGTGGGGGGGTGGTGGGTTCAGGGACACAGTCTCGGGGGGTAGTTGGGGGGGGGTGGGTTCAGGGACACAGTCTCGGGGGGGGAGTGGGGGGGGTGGGGAGTTCCGGGACACAGTCTCGGGGGGGAGTGGGGGGGGTGGTGGGTTCAGGGACACAGCCTCGGGGGGGAGTGGGGGGTGGTGGGTTCAGGGACACAGTCTCGGGGGGGAGTGGGGGGGTGGTGGGTTCAGGGACACAGTCTCGGGGGGGAGTGGGGGGGTGGTGGGTTCAGGGACACAGTCTCGGGGGGGAGTGGGGGGGGGGTGGTGGGTTCAGGGACACAGTCCTCGGGGGGGAGTGGGGGGGGGTGGGTTCAGGGACACAGTCTCGGGGGGGAGTGGGGGGGGGGTGGGTTCGGGGACACAGTCTCGGGGGGGAGTGGGGGGGGGTGGTGGGTTCAGGGACACAGTCTCGGGGGGGAGTGGGGGGGATGGTGGGTTCAGGGGACACAGTCTCGGGGGGGAGTGGGGGGGGTGGAGGGTTCAGGGACACAGTCTCGGGGGGGAATGGGGGGGTGGTGGGGTTCAGGGACACAGTCTCGGGGGGGGGTGGGTGGGTGGTGGGTTCAGGGACACAGTCTCGGGGGTGAGTGGGGGTGGTTGGGGGTGGGTGGGTGGTGGGTTCAGGGACACAGTCTCGGGGTGGAGTGGGGGTGGGGGGGTGGTGGGTAGGTGGTGGGTTCAGGGACACAGTCTCGGGGGGGAGTGGGGGTGGGGGGGGGTGTGGGTGGGTGGTGGGTTCAGGGACACAGTCTCGGGGGGGAGTGGGGGTGGGGGGGGTTTGGGTGGGTGGTGGTTCAGGGACACAGTCTCGGGGGGATTGGGGGTGGGGGGGGTGTGGGTGGGTGGTGGGTTCAGGGACAGTCTCGGGGGGGAGTGGGGGGTGGTGTGGGTGGGTGGTGGGTTCAGGGACCCAGTCTCGGGGGGAGTGGGTGGGGTGTGGGTGGGTGGTGGGTTCAGGGACCCAGTCTCGGGGGGGAGTGGGGGGGGGGGTGGGTGGGTGGTGGGTTCAGGGACACAGTCTCGGGGGGGAGTGGGGGGGGTGTGGGTGGGTGGTGGTTCAGGGACCCAGTCTCGGGGGGGAGTGGGGGGTGGGGGGTGTGGGTGGGTGGTGGGTTGAGGGACACAGTCTCGGGGGGGAGTGGGGTGGGGGGGGTGTGTGGTGGGTTCAGGGACACAGTCTCGGGGGGGAGTGGGTGGGTGTGGGTGGGTGGTGGGTTCAGGGGACACAGTCTCGGGGGGGAGTGGGGGGGGGGGGTGTGGGTGGTGGGTTCAGGGACATAGTCTCGGGGGGGTGGTGGGGTGGGGGTGGGTGGGTGGTGGGTTCAGGGACACAGTCTCGGGGGGGGTGGGGGTGCGGTGGGTTCAGGGACACAGTCTCGGGGGGGTGTGGGGGGGGGTGGTGGGTTCAAGGACACAGTCTCGGGGGGTGTCGGGGGGGGTGGGTGTGTTGTGGGTTCAGGGACACAGTCTCGGGGGGGGTTGGTGGGTTCAGGGACACAGTCTCGGGGGGAGTGGGGGGGTGGTGGGTTCGGGGACACAGTCTCGGGGGGGAGTGGGGGGGGGGTGGGTTCGGGGACACAGTCTCGGGGGGGATTGGGGGGGGGGGTGTTCGGGGACACAGTCTCGGGGGGGGAGTGGGGGGGGGGTGGTGGGTTCGGGGGACAGAGTCTCGTGGGGGAGTGGGGGGGGGTGGTGGGTT